>VDFB02282912.1:0-23857 GCA_007258455.2 Sequoia sempervirens | reverse complement strand
AGTCATTCACAGGAAATGGCTGGTTACTTCTTCTATGCACATTCATTTTTATTTTCTTTTACCTATTCATGTATGAGTTTTTTCATAATTTTCATTGAATAGGCAAAGGTTAGTCTCATGGCTTGTATGAGACAAATGAATATTTATGTATTCAATAAAGATTACTTTTTTAGAAGAGATTTGTAAAATCTTTCCTATATTTCATGCATCTGTATAAATGCAATGATTTAAACTTCAGTAATCTTTTAAGTTATTTTATTTGTACACATGAATGCAATGTATGAGAGATAAAAATGTACCATCTTCCTTTAGATATCAATGAGCTCTACCTGATTGAGTCATAGGTGAAAATCTAGTAATAGGGAGAACTATGAATGAAATGTGACTTTTTATCCCTTTATACCTTTAGCCCTGCTTCCAATTTGTATATCATAGTTATTAAAACCCATTTGGAATAGTTGTGAACTCGCTTCTAGGCATCCTTGCACTTTTTGAGCTCTTTTTCTTGTTGGTGAGGCTCCTTTATCAAGATTATAGTTTCTCCAACAAACAATTCAATCACAAATTCCTTTTCAGAAGACTCAAACCTATCATGTGGCTCTAATAATTGACAATTGTTCCAACAACTTGCAATCCCCAACTTTTCTACCATTGATTGAAAGTCCTCTTCCACCCCTCCACAAGTGTGATTTGTGAGAAAGAGATGTATTTAGATTGTGTGGATTGTCATTGAAGGAAAACCTTCTCCTAGTTGTTATCATTCCATAACTACAAAATTTGTGTCAATTGAATTTCAATATTGAAGGTTTTCCATGCTTTGTTTCCTATGGATGCCATAATATCCTACCTTCAAGTTAATATTTTTCTCCCTTAGATTTTTTGATTTTATATAAAAGCTATATTTTAATTTATCTCAAGTATGGGACCTTATTAAACTTGGAAATAATCCTTTCTAAGCCTAAGTATATGTGTTGATCCAACTCAACACAAACTAAAAATAATACCTACTCCTACTTTAATAATTAAAAAAATGAAGAAGGAAAAAAATTAAATGAAAAGATGGTAATCCACCAAGACTTAATATGCTCCAACATGCCTTAAAAGCACAAGACAATCTTCATAACTGAATTGGATCACACAACTTGTATTAGAACATTGTTGAGAGGTGAAATATGGAGAGAATACAACTGCAAGATTGGTAGGATGTCTACAATAAGCTTGAAGAAGGTTAAAAGAGATTAAAATCCATAAAATACAACTCAAAATTAGAAAATAAACAATATAAGTCATAGGATGTAAAATATCAATCATTTTATCAATTGCAAGGTTTAAGCATATATTTTTCATTTCAAAGAATAGAAAATCTATTATGGAGAAGTTTTCTTCTTATTCAACTATATATGTTGGAACCTTTGTTGAATGAGAACTCTTGGGTCCTTAATTAATACCCACAAAGGACAATACCAAATCTGCAATAAATTCCATGACCCACCATGGGTACATTGTAGAGAATGCCCATGACCTAAACATCATGTTCAATAATACCCTTTGCAAAAGAATGTCCCTTCGAGATCTGATATGATCATCTAGAAATGTGGAATGAGCATCCTGTGTACCCCTACCATATCTCTGAGCATTGATGGTTCATGGAGTTGAGTGCAAGGACAAAAGATCACCCATGAAATATGCTAAAATAGTGACCTAGAGATGGTGTATAATTACTGGGCTTTGAAATAATAATTGTAACATGGGCTTAACATCATTTTCCTCCTTTGAATCCATATTGACTTACATAAAGAATGATTTCTCAGTACCATTAGACATAATCTGGTAGTTGTCAAGCATTGTAAATGCATTAATGACATTTATAGGTTGTCCAAGAGGGTAGGTAGGGCTTTCATACTTTTAGTGATAGAGTTTAGAGTTGTGACATACAAGGGAAGTAAGGCCTGATAGGCATGTCAAGAGGAACAAGCCTAATATCCTAAAAAGGAAAGGTGTTGGGATGTTGGTATTAGGGAGTCAAGGGAAGTACAATGCCAAAGGAGATGTGACATGGGAAGGTTGGCATTGGAACCTCAACAAAGAAGATTTTGGGCTGTTAAGACCAAAGTTATGGATGGGGCTTAACATGGTACCAAGTTAAGGAGTGACCAAAAGTTTGACTTCGATATCTTATATAGAGAAATCAATATAGTTTCAAACTTTTGAAGGTTGATTGAAAGGGCTACCCAATTAAAGGAAGGTCAAAAGTCCAACCTCACAAGAATTAGAAACTTTTTTAGAGTGCAAGGGATTGAACTTCAGGGAGTGGAGATGAAGGGGAATGGGTATCAAGGGATGGGGTGGATGAAGAAGTTTGAAAGTTTGACAAATGCAAAAGATTGAAAATTTTAACACAATTTTGGGGTTCAAGGCTTGGGAATGCCAAAGGAATGGTGTCAAGGAATGAAGAACTCTAAAACTTCAACAAAAGGGACTTAGAGGAGAAATTAGACTTTCAAGGATATGCATACTAGAGATGATAAGTAAGACAAAGATGATGGGATTTGAAACTCTAAAAATGAACACTTAGATCAACGACTTAAGTGAATTGTTAGAATTGATAGAGAAGGTATGAAGGTATGGACAACCTCAAAAGTCTAAAAGACTGAAAAAACACATAAAATGCCAAGGAAAGCACCATAAACAACCCAAACTTAGGATTTTTATATATTTTTGCATATTTTTATGATGCAGGAGCATTTAGGGGTACTAGCAATCTTGCATCACCAAAAATATTGCTATTTGATTTTGTTGTTTTCAATAACCTGGCTTAGAGGTTAGAAAAGAATAAATATTTTAATTTGTAATTTTGTAAATTCCCTTGTGGAAAAATTGTAAATGTCAATTTGGTTGAATTTTGTTCTGGTAAAGGGGTAGTGGGCCTAGCTCGATTGGTGAAAGCATCTTGTTGTAGGCAAGAGGTCATGAAGTCTAGTCTCCCCACCATCCTTGTGGTATTGAAGGGCATGTCATGCCAACATCACCGGTCACGTGAAAAAAGTTTACCAAGTGCACTATAGTTTATAAGGGGCGAATACCAGACTGATTCCTGCAATCTAAAAAATATATTTGTTATGGTAAATATTTCTAAGGCATAAATGGGGAATATTCCTTTTCGATGTCCCATTTCTTGGTAGGGACCAGCTGGGGTGCATGTGCTTGCATGTTCAATTACATGCCTTGCATGCATTTGTATGATTGTGCCACAAGCTTCGCATGTTGCATGTCCATATTTGGAGCCGTTGGAGTCGTCAAGAATCAATGGAGGTGTCATAGTTAGCCGAAATAATTGGTCAAGAGCTAGGCGCCCATGTATGGGTCATATTTACAATTAAGAATTTTATATTTAATATTTTATCCTCCTCAAAATGGGGCATGGGTGATCCCAAAATATTGGTTTACAATTTTTCGCCAAACTAGACATTGAACTAAAATTTTTTAACTAAATCTTCACTTTCAAGCACCTATAGTTGTGAAACCATGAGGAATTTGAAGATGATGCAAACTAGTGATTTGTGACATTTTTTCTATAGATTTTGAATATATATTTTTTAAAATTTTGAATCAGATTGCATTTATTTTTTCATCTCCTTTAAAAACTAGTTTTTATCAGTAAACACCATTTTTAAAGAGTGATTCTCACCATAAACAACATAAAATTTTTTTCTATGAAGGATAAAATTCTTTTTTTTTTTTAATTTGGCTTTGTAACTACGATATCTAGCATGTTCATTTGGTTTCATAGTGTTTTATTGATTTTTTTTCTTAATAAAGTTTTGAAGTCAAACCAATTACAATTTAGACATAGGTGGACCGTAAACAACATAACTTTTTTTGTATGTATCGAAATTCTTTTTTTTTACTGGATCAAGGACATCAACTAGCCCATACATACTTTTTAGAATTTTTTTGGTAATCTACTATTGTTCCACATGTGCAAAACAGAGAGCTTGATTTTCAATGAAAAACCTATGTTTAATTAAACTTAAAAAAAATACATAATAAAACCAAAATATATTAAAATTATATTCGATGGATAGCTCGTTTCGAGGACTAGCATCATCCAGTTGGGTTTGTGAAGTTTCCTCCATTTTCATTCTCAACCTGAGCTTCGAAAGGAAAATTTTCGTAGAAATTTGGTAGAAGAGGGGGAGAAGGGAAAAAAGGGGGGGTTGGCTTGAACCCCCCTTTGAGCGAACCCCCCTTGACCCTTTCGAGCAAAGGGGGTTCACTCAAAGGGAGGTTCAAACAAACTTTTTTCTTGACTTTCCCTTTGATTTCATTTTAAAAAACATTCAAAAAATGGCACATCAAAAAAGGGGGTTTGCTCGAAGGGGGGTTAGAGTGAACCCCTTTTGGGTTAGAGCGAACACCCCCTTCGTGCGAACCCCCAAAAAATTGAAATTTTCTTCATGGGAGCATTTTTGCAATTTTCCTTCCTCAATGGAATTGTAAACCCAGTTTTATGGGATAACCTGCATGCGATTTCTAGGTGGTAGTTGAAGGTTGTTTTGGAAACCAATAATGGTTTTCTCCTCACATCTTCTCTATATATTGATTTCTGTTCATTTGGAGAAGGGGGACTTTTGGAGAAGTTGCGGTTGCATACCCAAATGTTGCTAGAATGAAGCCAAAATGTTGGACATTATGTTGCATATTTTTGTATGCATGAAGCCTAGATTATAAGGAAGCATATAAGCTTCAATTTGATGTAATAATTTTATGATTTAAGCAAATAGAATGTTGCTGATTTTCTTTCTTTAAATCTAAAATTTAAAGGCATATTGCAATCATCTTGCAAGTCTCTTTATGTGTGATTTCAGTTTTGAAGGGAGAGTCTCCCCTCTTCATCATTTTAACACTTAGGGGAACCATTTAGAATGTATTAGATAAATTATAAACAATGGGTCAAATAATGACAAGGAAGGATCAATAAGGCATAAAATAACACCTTTTTTTTACCCCTATAAGATGATTTTCTATAAATCATGGATCTAGTAGCTTTATTAGTTTATTAGGTTGGAGTCATTGATAGATTTTTTAAAAACCTAAGAGAGAAAAATCTAATTGAAATATTATATGACAAGCCTCAAAATAAAATGGAAAAATACCTCAAAACACAAGCAACACAAAAGACAACATGTGCAAACAACACTTGGAGGAAAATTGGAAAAATAGAGTCATCCCTTCTTCTAATGAGAATATAGAGTGTACAATAATAGTTATTTGCAAGAAAAAAAGAACCTACTCTAATATGTACATGATTTATAAATTAACCTCAAAAACATGTCTTGAGGTGTATCCCATTGACTGGGATAAGTATTTCTTTTATTTGAGTATCAAACTTTCACAACAACTTGTCTTTGTCAAAGATAAGTATTCTAAAAGAGTTGATCTCTCTTTTAGGCCATAGTTACATTCACTTTAGAACTACGATAAATGAAGCCCTTTTCCTACATGCACCAAATCACAAATATTTCTTGTGTAGTGAAGATTCACTTTACTATCAACTTTTTCATTGTAGGGCAGCCATAAAAAATAGTTGCTAGACCTTTCTAATGATGCATCAAGTGTGCACATAGCAACATGGGTGAAAAATTAAAATTAGGTCAACATGAAAAAACTACAAGAAGTGTGAAGGGATAAAAAAATTCCTCACATAGAGACACATTATTGTTGCACCTACTGACCTCCTCACATGAACTTACATTGCAATGAAAAATATGCATGTACCAAATCATTGATTTGCACAAGCAATCTCTTCCGCATGCACATCAAACATAATTTTTTGAAGCTCTGGTATACTATATAAAGCTAAGAAAAAAGTTGATTATCTTCTTGACTTGCATGTTTTCACTCAACCCTTTCAACACTTTTATGATGGACCCAAGTAAAACACTCAAACCCAAACGCACCATCATCCCAAATGTATAAGAGGTCACATCTTCATCATGAATAAAACCTTCATATCCAAGCTCGCTAAACTCAGGGAAAATAGGTAGTAGACATACCTCATTATTACATGTACTGATGTGTATTTCATCAACAAAAGTATTAGAATCATGAGACACTTTAGGTGAAGAGATAAATTCTTCAAATTTTCTCACTATTTCAATTTATTCCTGGCAATTGAGTGTGACTTATTTGCTATAAAAATCAAACTTTTGGCACACTTCTTCAACAATTATTCTTGTAAAAAAAAAAATTGTAATTTTATCATTATGTACAAATGTTCCTATGCTATTCTCACAGATACAAATATCATTAGCAGATTCAAAATAAATAAAAATGGAAAAATATAATATATCAAACAAGAAAATACTTTCATGTTCACCACTTCCATCACAAAATTTTGTATGCTCTATTTAAATCAACCCCACAAGTTGATTCATCTAAATATTTTATGGTGCATATACCTTCTTCCTTGTGCATATTGCTGCAAAAAGCATTAAGATTATATTTCTTAGCACCAAATTAGAAATCATCATTGATTTCGTCATTGTTATCATCCACAAATGATTGATCTGGAATTGAAGGTAGATGTAAACACTGTCATCTTCATTTGTATAGCCATTATATAATGCACCAACACCTTCCTCTACCCACTTGCAAACACAACCATCACTAGATATTATTCTCAAATCACATGCTATATCCATGCCTTCATTATCCTCAACAACTTGTTCATTACCAAAAACCTCTATACTCGAGGATAATGATTTTACAATCATATTCCTTTTCACTTTCTCAACATGATCAAGGAACAAGTATGCTTGCATATTAATACCACAAAAAACATTTTCATCCCAATTCATTAGGATGGATTCACCTTGCACCTATTCTTTCTTTATTACCCCTTCTTGATCTAATTCCAATTCCTATTCTAGAAGCACTGATGCAATTTGAACTAGGGATAAGTTTAAGAAACCCACTTGAAAAAAGATATAAAATCCTATTGAATCTTTTAGTTTTTTGGAAAAAATATTATTCTATTGGATTTTTTTTAAATATTATTTTTATTGACAATTTTTTTTTTGGATACGCAAGATTAGATTTATATTATATTAAAAAGTTTAAGCTACAGATATCTTCCAACAAAGGATAATAATCCACCATCAACCACCAAGCATTAAGCCAAAAAAACTAGTTCACTACCAAGAAACCACCACCAACCAGCCCAACCAAAAGCTACCTAAAACCATACTTATACCAAAATGGCCTACAGGGCCACCACCATTATCATAGTACAATCCAAACTATTTAATGTGAATAAACCTAACCTACGAAACCAGGGCCCAACCAAACCGAACTTACAAAAAATGGTTCAACTCTGCAAAATATTTGAACTATTTTTCCACTCCACACGTCCAATTGCCAGCAACCTAAAGAATTTCTTCAAGAACTCCACCGCCACCGCTGCAGCCATCCTATGCTTCATGAGGGCAGGCCCACTCAAATCAAGAAGAAATGGGTATAGTTTGATAGCCTCGTCTGAACCCTGCAGTAGCTCCAAGTCACAAGAATGTAGAATGCCTCTACCAACCACCACAACCCTCAGAACTTCATCAACCCCTTCCACCAAATCATCCCTGGACATTTTTTCAAGCAACAATTTTGTCTCAGCTTTATTGACCTGGTTATCCAAGAGAGAAGCCAGAAATTGGGATGAAATATGCAGATTATCCTGTCCATATTCCTTGTTCAAAAAATTCCCAGCACCCAAGATCATTTTGGATGCCACCACCACCAAAGGATCATTATTGAGAACAATCCTTTTCAGGCATTGATTTGTTATTTCTCTGAAAGAAGCTTGACGAATCAACGACTTCAAAGAAATTGGGGTATCTGCCCCAAACCTTTCCAAACCCTCCTTCAACACCTCTATCATAAACCTTGAGTGCTTGGCCATCGACATCCAAGTGCAAACCACAGACTTCCAGAAAGAGACTAAACACCATCCATAGTCAAAGACAAAAAAAAGTGAGAAGAAAGCACACCTTAGTCATCCTTAAAGCCTGCCTGAATTGGATTAAAGCCAAGTACTTAGCGACCGCCACCTCCACAAATAAGGCGTCTCCAAACGTATCAAAACTTTCCAAAAGGACTAAGTCCATCAAGAAAATGCACTCTAGATGTCCTCGGAAAGAGCAACCTCACCTTGCCATCAATGCATGTACTATGGAGGACATGACATTTCCTGCCAACGCCAATTCAAGATAGTCTGCCCACATCAACCAATTGACCCAGCTTCACCATTCAACATGGAAACACTGCCATGTCCCCTCAGCCAGGTTGGAGGTGCGCCCACCCTACCGCCCACTATTTTATTGGCAATTTTTTTAAATTACTAAAAATTTGTGGAAAATCTTGGTAAATTATCTATATAGATTTGAAAAAATAAATAATTTCATTGGTGAATTATACTTTTATTCAAAAAAATAAAATGATTTTGGTGGTGAATTATAGATAGATTTTTAAAAAAATTGTTGGAAAATCAAATTACTTATATTTAAAAATAAAATGTGTTTGGTGGTGAATTATATAAATAGTCAAAACTATAAATTAATTATTTGGCAAATGTGCTAGTGGGTTTTTAAAAAATCATAATGTGGCTGGTGAAAATATCAAATGCTAAATGATAATTATTAATTTATTTGGTGAATTGATCGTAAGCTATTAAGTTATATAAATTTACATCATCGAATGATTGCAAATCAATGACATAAGTTCTATTCTAGGTTGAAGTTTTGATGCACCCAAATTTCTACATAAAGTCTCTAGAATAGAGACAAGTGTCAACAAGTCTCTAGAAAGTGCTCAATGTGTTGATAGTTGAACAAATTTATTAGCCTTTGGTTGTTGATTCTCTTAGGTTTGTTTGTTGACACTTGGTAGACTAATATGTTGAATCACTTGTATCTTATTGTTGGCACTTATGTCTTAGCAATGTTTTTATTGCACTAACATTGTGTGTTGTGGTAAATTAAATGATGAAGGCATGAGTATTCAATTCATTTGTGAGATATTAATTTTTGTCTTAAATATACCTTTTAAAATATTCAAAGTCAATTTTGAGGTACCTAAAGGTTCTGGATGGGCCTGAAAAATGGTCAAAAACAA
Organism: Sequoia sempervirens; assembly: GCA_007258455.2. Lineage (NCBI taxonomy): Eukaryota > Viridiplantae > Streptophyta > Pinopsida > Cupressales > Cupressaceae > Sequoia > Sequoia sempervirens. The sequence continues at coordinate 14,692 of VDFB02282912.1, read as the reverse complement.
GGTATATTGGAAATATACCATTTCATACCTTGCCCTTGATAAGATCTTTCCAACAATGTAGACGGTTTGTTAAATTGGCGCCTGAGTCAAAAGTTATGGCTCCCGAAATTTGGAATAAAAATTTAGGAATTTTCTATTCCAGAAAAAGGGTAATTGAATCTGTTGGGTTCCAAAAATAGAAGTGACGGTTCATTATGAAGTGGTTACAAAGGAAAATGGATTCATGCTGAATGAAAATATAGGCGAAATTATTTCTTTTCAACATAGAAAAAAGGTTGGGGTTTCAGTGGTCATTATTGCCATTTGCAAACTTGCAAGCCTAATTTTCTACATGTATTTGCAACCCACATTTTTGTAATAGTGGTATTGTGACCAGATAGTTGTAATACATTTGATTGCATGTATGTAGATGATTTATGAGAATATAATAAAGTTGCATTTTTTTTGTTCTTGAGTTTTTATTTTTTGTGTAAGGTGTTTGAGGGAGAGTCACCCTTCATCAAATTTTTAAATTAATATTAAGATCTAAGTAAAAATTTTAAGAAAGGTGTTATCTCCTAACTCCCTTGAAATGGATATATATTAATGTTTAACTAAGTCTAGTCTAATTTTTAGGATCTTAAATGCTTTCAATTTCAATAGATAGTTAACTCATGGTTGACTCGATTGAACCGACGGTGCTTGTAATGCAATTCCTAAATGAGAACCTTGTGGTCTTAGGAGTTAGCCTTACAAGCGAACCTTGGGTTAAAATTGAAGCTTGTACTAATATCAATCATAGAAGATTACAAAAGAAACATGAATGCAAGCATACCCTATACATGTTTGTATAGTGAGTCTCTTAAAGTTGTATACCACACTTAATGGGTCATCGCACCCCAAAGTCATACAATTTCAAAAATAAGCTAGGTTCTTAATGGAAGTTGGTACATGTACACTTGGATGGTAATAAGCACTTTATTAATGTTTAAAAAAAATTAGTCGATTTTCTTAGCGAAAATTTTGGACATTACATAGGAGTGAGTGATGTGATCAAAAAAATCCCAAACATTTTGAATCCACTCAAGAATAATCTCAAAAAATCTCAAAATTGAAAAAATATGTATGCAGACCACCATAGGATTGAGAAAAATTGGAATCAAAGACATGGTGTTTGTAGGATTGCAGTAATACAAACAGATATTTTTTAAATACAAGTGGATTTGAGAAACTTAAGCCTTATTTCTATTGGCCTTTCAGAATGATTGGTGAAGTTGCCTATGAGATGGAGCTATTGGAGGGAAGTAAGATCCATAATGTGTTCCATGTATCCTATATGAAAAGGGCACTTGGAAAACATATTGTTCCATCAGAAGAGTTTCCTCTAATTGATGAAAATGACAAACTAGTTTTAATTCTTGATGTTGTCATGAATGTAAGGGAGAGAAAGTTGAGAAATAGAAGCACCAAAGAGTACTTGATTCAATGAAAATATCTTCTAGTGGAGGATGTAACATGGGAAGGCCCAAAAATATTAGAACATTCAAATTTGTAATTGCTTGAGTACAAGCAATTTTGAGTGGGTTGGACTTGTCATGTCTCATTTCTAGTCAATCTAAGTCTATACATATGAGATTTGCACTTTTGTCTTCCCTTTTTTTTCTACTATATGTTTTCCCTCCCCAAGTATGCCTTTTCTTCCAACACCACTCTTCCCTTCTATCTATTAGAGCTTTGGACTTCTCCATCGTAACATTTTTTATGTATATTTCCCACCTTAATATTGTATCTATATTATGGTTGACCCCTAATCATTAATATTTATTCATATGTTTATGTTCCCCTCCTAACTTTCCAACTACTAGTAGTTTATTTTTTGTAAAATTTCTTTCAAAGTGGAACCTTTTCCACCCATGATCATTATTCAAATTCAAAGTTGTAGATGTATTTGGTGGTCGACCTATTCTATTTGTGGAAAATATAAAAGAGTGAATATTTTCACCTAGGTTTATCATCTACACAATCAAATTCTTTTCAGAACCCATTTTGAGCACTTGTTTCTAGAATGTGAATTATAGGATGAAAACCCTAGTAATTGCTACGTCCTTAATATTAGAGTACATCAAGTTATGAATAGTCAATTTGTGGCTATCTAAACTCATAATTAAGTCATATTATCAATATTATATTGTTATTTAGTTTATTAGGTTGGTCTAGGGATTATATAGGGTTATCTAAGTCGACCTAGGTGATATCCTAGGCATAAATAGGTATATATAGGAGGTTGTGAGTCTTATTTCATCATCATATTGTGAATTGTGTTCTCATTGGAAATATTTGGAGGTTTTCCCCCTCGAAGTGGCTTGTTATTCTCAATTATTATCAAGTATTTGCAACATATTTCATATCATATTCTTCTATTGTGCAAGTTATTTCATTACAAGTGGTATCAAAGCATGATCTTGGCACTGTTATGATAAGACATTTTTCTCAATTTTGGAGGTCATTTTGTGAAACCCATACCTCCCAGATTTTGGTGAATTTTTATCTAATTTTTAAAGGGTTTTTTAAGAAAATTTTCAAGAAGCTACATTATATATTTTAGAATAATTGGAGCATAATTGAGTGAGTTATTGCAAAATTTGGGTTTTTTCCCAATTCATTTGGGAAACAAATATCTCCCACATATCGACAAACTGGTTCCTGAGTTTTTGTGGGTTTTTTGAGACATATAAGAGGAGGCTATAGTACAATTTTTAAATCAATTGAAGCAAAAAAAAAAAAGAAAATTATTGGGAAATTAGGGTTTTCAAAAAATTCACTCTCAAGGCTATAAATCACCTAATTTTTGGGAGATTTTTCTATTGGAGTGCGAACTAGGCCCTAATAAGTCACAATGATATTTTTATATTATTTTGAATTTATTTGTGTGATTTATTACAAAATTATTTGCTACCATCATAATGAGGCCTACAACAAGAGGCAAAAAGAATGCTACCACACCATGGGGAAATCTTTAGAGAATGAGGGAGTAGAAAATAAGGATTTTAACCCTAAGAATGAAATAAAAAAGTTCAAGGGTGATATTTCATCATTAGAGAATAAAATTATGGAAGAAATGGGTGAATTGAAATCATTTATTTAAGGCATGTGGTGTAAGGGTGAAGATTCACCTCATAAAGTGGAAGATAATGCTTTTTTTGGACATGAATTCCTTGGACTTGACTTGGGTTTCAAGAAGGATCCTTCCTTTAATAATCATATGCCAAGGCAATTCATACCTAAGTTGGATGTGAGAAATTTTGATGGCAAGGATCCAACCAATTGGCTATGCCAAATGGAGTAGTTCTTTGATATTCATCATGTTCCTAGTCAACAAAAGGTGGCTATGTGATGAGGACCACACCACCCAAAACCCACGCAAATCACAACAATAGATACCAACACAGAAGATGTGAGACAGAAAAATAACTCACTTTCAATTATTTTTAGAAAATGAAATTACATATTCAAAACTTACATGATATAGCCTCATAGGCTTGATTCATTACAACAAAATCAACTCTATAACCAAGATTTATTATTCGGAGCCACAATCTGCACTAATGGAGCCACCTTCTATAACCCCCACTTAACCTTTTTTATTTTACCCAATAACCACCCTAGAATGTTCTAGAAAGTGTAACTTTCCCTTTTGTTTTGGTGCCAAAATTCTTGCCAATTGATTTATTGCCTAGGAAGAAATTTTAATGAAATTCACTTTTTAGTGGGCCAACTTTGCGAGACCATAACTTTTGATCTGGGTGTCAGATTTTCTATTATAACATATTGTTGGAAAGCTATCAAAGATATCTATAGTTTCAAACCCACCAGAGGTCGGTTTGTCAACTTTTTGAGTTGTTTTGGGGCCTCTAAGGTTTTCATATCTAAATTTGAAGCTGCATTGGAGAAATTTCTTGGGACGGAAACTTTAATATCTCCCAAACCATGCAAGGTATTGACATGATTCTTTTGCAACCGGAAATTTTTTTTAGTTCTACTCCTTGGGGTAAATTTTTAGGTCCATACGAGCTCATTTAGGTCGACTTACTAAAAATAGTAAGTGACCATTTTTCGCCTTTTCTTACTCATGACTATCTTATGCCCCTTAAGTGCCATCATGCAACTCAAAACAACTAAAGACATTAAGGAAAAATATTTTTTTTGGGTGATGCAAGATTACCCTACATTGCTAGATGGTCCTGCATCACTATGGGATCATTATACCTAGAACCAAACCAATTTATTTGGTATCATTGGCTATGTGATGAGAAGAGAAAAAAGGGTTGTGTGGTCACATGGTAATTTTTTTAAGAAATCAGTTCCCATTATGGAGATACCTTTATGGATAGCTACTTTTTCCAACTCGCTAAATTAAAGCAAACAGGCATTGTCAAGGATTATATCCAGCAATTTCAAACCCTTTCTCTAAGATTTGAGAATGTGGAGGAAGAGAATATGAAGGAAATATTTCTAGGAGGTTTAAAGGATCACATAAAATATGAAGTATGATTTTTCAAACAACAATCCTTATCACAAGCAATAGTAATGACAAGACAAGTGGACGAGAAGTATTTGGCTAGTAGGAGACAAGGGAATATAAATTTCAACAAAAGGACATTTCCTACACATTCACTACCATAACGTACTAGGTTGAATCCACAAAAAATTGAGCATAAGAGAGTAAAAGGGTTATGTTTCAATCGTGACAACAAATATAGTCAAGGGCATAGATGTAGTTAAAAAAAATTGTTTTATATTGAAGGAACAAGTGAGGAAGAAGAGGAGGAACCGATATAAGAGGGTGATAGGGATTTAGATGATGAATCACATGATTCCCAACCAATCATTTTTTGGCATGCACCCTCTAGTTTTAGTCCCCCATAAACTCTCAAGGTAGTTAGGTTCTTAAAGAAGAAAAAAGTAACCATGTTGGTCGACTTGGGTAGTAGTCATAATTTCATCAACAAAAAGTTGGCTACTCGTCTAAATTGTTTTATATATCCATCTTCATAATTTTAGGTCTTGATTATAGATGGTGGTACTATTAGTTGTTCTAGAAAGTGTCATAGCATTAAATTATCCATGGGAGATTATCACCTTGATAGCCCAATGTATGCTATCTACATGGGTGCAGCAGATATTGTTTTGGGAGTATAATGGCTTACTACTTTAGGAACAAATGAGATGAAATTTCAAGAATTATTCATGATATTCCAATTAGAAGGAATGACAATAGAGATAAGAGGTTTGAAGGAAAATTCTACATAAATAGTTCTCTCATTAGATGTAGAAGTTGCTTAAGAAAGGAGTTGATATATTGTGGCCCAATTATGTTCATTAGAAGTCTCTCAATCTAATGCTCCTACCCATCCAGATTTACAAGCAATAATTAAGCATCACTCAGTGGTTTTTGGAGATATGCCTAAAGGACTTCCTCCTAAGAGGGATCATGATCATGCCATACAACTAGTTCCAGGGAACCAACCCCCCAACATCAAGCCTTACCGGTACCCACATATACCAAAAAGAGATAGAAAAGGTTGTTGAGGAGATGTTATCAGTAGGAATCATTAGACATAGCCAAAGTTCTTACTCCTCACCTATGGTGATGGTGTGGAAGAAGGATGATACTTTGTGCATGTGTCTAGACTATAGAGTGATCAACATGTACACCATCAAAGATAAGTTTCTTGTTCTAGTCATTGATGATTTGCTAGATGAATTGAATGGAGCTATGTATTTTACAAAGTTAGATCTTAGATCTAGTTATCACCAAATTTGAATTAAGGAAGAAGATATTTGTAAGACAACATTTAGGACTCATGAGGGTCATTATGAGTTTTTGGTGATGTCATTTGGTCTTACTAATGCTCCATCTACATTTCAAATTTTGATGAATTCCATCTTTAAAAATTTCTTGAGGAAGTTTGTATTAGTGTTTTTGATGATATATTGATTAATTGCAAGACATGGGAAGAACACTTGCAACATGCAGATCAAGTATAACAAGTTCTTTAAGAGCATCAACTCTATGCTAAGCCATCCAAGTTTGATTTTGGTCTTAATGAAGTGGAGTACTTGGGACACATAGTTTCACATGAAGGTTATAGGTTGATCATAACAAAATTAAGGCTATCATGGATGGCCTATTCCCAAAACCATTAAGAAATTTAGGGGTTTCTTGGGATTGACTAGATATTATAGAAGATTTGTAAAGAATTATGGTCATATAGAATCACCCCTCACAACTTTATTGAAGAAGGAATATTTTCATTGGAATGAATCTATTAATTCAGTATTTAAAATGTTAAATGAGGCTATGTGCACAATGCTAGTGCTTTCCACTCTTGATTTCACAAAGGATTTTATTATGGAATGTGATGCTTCGGGAAATGTTATAGGTCCAGTTCTCATGTAGGAGGGTTGACCCATTGCTTTTGAGAGCCATCAATTAAAGGGTGAGAATCAACTCAAACCTATTTATGAGAAGGAAATGCTAGATATTCTTCATGCAGTAAAATAGTGGTGGACTTATCTAATGGGTAGACACTTCAAGGTTAAGACAAATCATGATAGCCTAAAATATTTTTTGGAACAAAGATTATCTTCTGAAGAACAACAAAAATGGCTTACTAAGATGTTGGGATATGATTTTGAGATTTTATATAAGAAAATGAAGTAAAATGTTGTGGTAGATGCACTATCGATGAAGCATGAGAAGGATGAAGCTTTATTGTGTGCCCTTTCAATATTACAAGAAGATTAGGTAGAAGAAGACAAAGAAGAGTGGAAAAATGATTTGGCTACTAGTAATCTCATTCAACAATTATAGAATGATCTTGTAGACACTTAAAAATGTCCTGAATGATATCATGTACTCGAATCTAATATACTAACACCATTTCATCCTAAAACCCATCCTCTTTTCGCTTAATTGATTAAATTAGCCTAGCTATTTAATTAATCACATCATTTTCATCTATTGATCTAATTAATCTAATTAGGTATCTCCCCCCCTCTTGCACTAACCTTTCATCTTGTTAGATTGGATAAATAAAATTATCTAATTTAATCCCTAAGTTCTCTTATTTAATTAAATAACCCTAAGTTATTTAATTAAATATCATATCAAGTCCCTTTTTTCATTAAATCATTTATTTAATGAATGTCCTAATTCCCCTAATTTTCATAATTAAAACTTTGTTTTAATTATCAAATTACTAATTAAATCCAATCCTCTCACTTGCAAGGGAATATTCCTCCTTTGCACATTCCTCCAAAAAGGGAATATTCTCATGGAATATTCCTTCTCCTTTGCACAATTAAATTTGGTTTTAATTAACTAAATATCTAATATTCCTCACCCATGAGAATATTCTCTTTCGTCACTCATTTGAAAAAGGGAATATTCTTTTTTATAACAAACTTTCAACAAAGCTTCTTGTGCAAGTTTTGAAAGTGTGTTTGTTTGGATGAATGTAAGCCCTTGATTAAATATCATCTTGCATTCTCAACCCTTGATGGGAATCCATGATCCATGCCTCCATCTTCCTTCCATTCTGACCATTGATTAATTCTTTCAATCTTGACCATCGGTTTCATTTTGCCTATTCTATAAATAGACCTTGCATCTATTGAATAGGGATCCACCTTTTAATAGTAAACTCATGTTGTTAAAATCACTATCATCTTGCATCCATATTTTGTGTTTTAAAAGGAATTTTAGGTTAATTTCTTGCATCATATTAGCTTAGAGAATCCATTAATGGCTTCCATGGTAACTTAGTTTCATCCATTTAGGATATTTTGAAACTAGGTTTGAATCTTTTGAAACTTGCATACATTTAGAATAGCTTAGGATATACTTACATCGCTCATCATAGCATTTATCACGTTAAAATAACTTTCATCAATGTTTTACAACACATATCTCATCGGTCTCATTGATTCTCTTCAATTGAATTGATTGAAATAAGCTCATTATCCAAGGGATTAGGAAAGGTTCACCATTCCACATCAATGTGACACCACTCCCCCAATAAGATAAGTTTTAATGTCTTAGATTATATGTTTATTAAGCTTTCATTTTTTGAATGTTAGTTTTAATGGCTTATTCATATTTGTTTAAACTGAATGATCTTATTGGGACTGATGCATAGTGGCTTAAATACATTTTGAATCCTCATGGATCAAGTGTAGTTAACCCATACTACGTCGTTGGTCAAAAATCCTAGTAGTTTAGATAAAAAAATTTGGAAGGGAGATACTTTGTGGTATAAAGAGTGATTGTATCTTTGCAAGAATTCTTCTCTCAAAAAAAATATTCTCACATAGATACACAAGTCTCCATTGGGTGTTCATTTAGGATTTTTGAAGACATATCATCGGGTTAGGAAAGACTTCTTTTGGGAAAGGCTAAAAGGGGATGTTCAAAAATTTGTGGCAAAATATTTGGTTTGTCAAAAAAATAAAGGGGAGACAATTAAGACACCTAGTCTCTTGCAACCCTTAGTTATTCCTAGCCAACATTGGGAAGAGCTCTCTATGGATTTCATTATAGGGCTTTCAAGATCTAATGGTAAGAATGTCATCATGGCAGTAATGGATTGCCTCACTAAATATGCATATTTTATTGCATTATCACATCCTTTTACAACAAGTATAGTGGCAAAGGCATTTTTGGAGAATATTCAAAAGCTACACAATATACCTAAGGTTATTGTTAGTGACCGTGATCCTATCTTTACTAGTAACTTTTGGACAAATTTATTCAAATGTTTGGGTACTCAATTGGTTCACAAGTCTTCATATAATCTACAATATGATGGTAAAATAGAGGTTGTTAATAATTTTTTAGAAGGATATCTACGTTGTTTCAATTCAGATAAACAATCTCAATGGGTAGATTGGCTACCACTAGTAGAATGGTGGTATAACACTTCCTTTCATAGCTCATAAAAAATGTCTCCATTTATGGAATTGTATGGATATCATCCTCCTTTTGTAACATCATCATTGAAGGTGTCACCAAGAGTTCACACTATGGAGGACCACATGATTCATCAACAACAAGTACTTTTAGGACTTAAAGAGAATCTATCCATGGCACAAAACCGAATGAAGCATCAGGTAGACCAGCACCATAGTGAAAGAAGTTTTGATGTTGGGGATTGGGTTCTCTTGAGATTGCAACCTTACAAGCAAATTTCACTGAAGCAATAGTCAAAGAACAAAAATTTGTCTCAAAAATATTATGGCCCATATCAAATCATGCAGAAGATAGGTAGTGTTGCCTACAAGCTTGAATTTCCATCAACAACAAAGATATGTCCAATTTTTCACGTTTCTTGTTTGAAGAAGGTAATTGGGAATAATATCCCTACTTAGACAATATTACTGGAGCTTGATGAAGAAGGAAGAATAATATTTGAACCAAAATGTATTCTTCAAAAATGCACAAGGAAGCTAAGAACCAGAACACTCACTCGGTATCTCATTCAATGGAAGAATTTACCAATTGAAGATGCCACATGGGAGGATGAGGAGTTCATTCAAAAGCATCCAAAATTGTCTAGCATTAAAGATAATGCTTATCTGAAGAGGGGGGCATGTTATGCCCTTAATATTAGAGTATATCGGGTTATAAATAGTCGGCTTGTGGTTATCTTAACTCCTAATTAAGTCAAATTATCAATATTATATTGTTATTTAGTTGATTAGGTCAACCTAAGGCTTATATAGGGTTATCTAAGTTGGTCTGGGTGATATCCTAGGCATAAATAGGTATATATAGGAGGTTGTGAGTCTTATTTCATCATCATATTGTGAATTGTGTTCTCATTGGAGATATTTGGAGGTTTTCCCCCTCGAAGTGGCTTGTTATTCTCAATTATTATCAAGTATTTGTAGCATATTTCATATCATATTCTTCTATTGTGCAAGTTATTTCATTACAGTAATTTTGGAGGACGATTTAAAACAAAGTTTGTATTTTAATTTCATTGTATGTAGACTCCAATTGCATTGTATTGATCTATTTTTCTATTGTTGTTGGTATGAACTACTATTGTGTTATTGATATTGCAGAGCTATTTGAATGTAATATAGCCATTATTGTAATAAGGAAGAGATTGGTATTTACATATGTTATTCACCATTTTTTATAATGAGAAGATCGATCTAGTTATTTCTATCATTTTTTGTTTGAAATGTAGTGATATTGTTGATGCATAATAATAGTGTTAAATTTGAGTAAACTAAGATGTGAATGAATACTAGGGCCAATATTATTGTTATTCAAATAATAAGTATTTGTGAAAGATTAAGAATTGGATTTGTGTTATTATTTGGATTGAAACATTACAAAAGACCACCAAAAAATTATTTCTCACTTAAGAAAGCTCCCACTCTAATTCAAAGCGAGACTATTTAAAAGGGAGAAAACTATATCTCTAATGTTTGTATATATTTCAATCATCCTCCTCACAAGCCTTTAAAAGTGCTACTATATTTTTTAAAGGAAATTAAACTTTCCTTAGTTTAGGATAATCTAATAAAATATACATAGATAAACACAATTAACCTACACAATCAATTATGAGTTGAGATTTCAATATCAAGTTGGTACATTTGAAATGTTAGATTTGTAAAAGCTAACAATTTTAATTAGCTTGATAACTAAAGAATGCCATAAGCTTACTGTGAATCTAAATCTATTGTGCCTTGAGATTTGAAATAATGAATAAATTATTAATAACTACCTTGTAATCAAAATATTATTGTGTCATTGTGCAAGGTAAACTTTGAGGGTCAAAGATGAATCCGAGACTATGAACTTGTATTATGCATAGACTTATATAATCCACTTCACCTAATGTATAGAAATTAGCTCTACTCTTATTGAATATTTAGGGACTTGGTGCTATTTAGAAATACCTTAAGGGATATTGATTAATCAAGGGAGTCACGTTCTTCAAGCGTAGCCCTCAAATATTGAAAAACGATAAAAACAATAATCTTCATTCGTGCAAATGATCCTAGAATGTTTGTGCAAAGTTGATTCCTTTTAAAGGACCAATTGAAGAGTGCAATGCAAAATTCAAATATTGCTTGATTAGGAGATTGTATGGTTAGATTAAATTCATTAAATATAATGATAATAAGTTTCCATAATCCATATCATAAATTTGTATTGCTTCTGGATTCAATTTTATCCAAAAATTATCCATTTTCTTCTCCTCTTTCTCTCTTTCATCCTAATGATGGATCACAAAGTGTGATCCGAAACGTTGATGCAAAAAAATTTGGACAAAATCAAATCCAAAAGCAATACAGATTCATTAAATATATTTAAATACAAGGACAAAGTGACATAGCATGTGCTCTTTCGTTTAGTCAACCCTACTTGTGAAGAATTAAGATGGAACGTTGAACACGTTTGAATTTTAAAAAAATAATTTGGGTGGGTGAGTCCATGACCATGGAACCAACCTTGAAACCACAAACTAGTCACAAGACATAAAGGGGCTAAATCCTGGTGGATAACACATACATGAAAATAAGTGCAAGCATAAATGTAATAAACAAGTGGATAAGATGAATGTATAAAAGTGTATGATCATGTAAATAACTATGAATGATAATCATATAAGAACATGTATAATAAGATAAGTGAACAACATAAAATAAAAAACTCAATTTAAAAAATCTGTATCATTTATCAATATATCTATATATCCAAATACTCCTCAAAATAAACATAAAACTAAATTAAAAAACAACAAATAAATAAATTTGATAATTAATAATTAGGAACCCTTGCTCGTTGAAAGAAATGCATCAACTAATACTACTAACGAAACGGACAAGCGTATTCCTTTCAAGCGCGGGCAAATTTCAGATATTCTGGCTTAAAAGAAATTAATTAGAAACGGCGAAATTCTATGAGAAAGGATCCGTGGCGCAATGGTAGCGCGTCTGACTCCAGATCAGAAGGTTGCGTGTTCGATTCACGTCGGGTTCATCTGAATTAAACGCTTTTATACATTTAAAAGTTGTTTTCATTAGTATTTAAATATTAAAATTTCCGGAAAATGCTAAGGAATTTCTTTTTTCATTATGTACCTAAAGTTAAAGAGTTAATAATGACGGATAGCGTTATAAAATGATTATATTTTTTCTTTACATTTATTAGGAAATTAAATTACGCTGGGTTTAGTTAAATGTAAATAATTAAAAATGATAAATAAATTTAGATATATATTTATGGTATTGTTATCAAGATTCAAATGTGTAGTTTTTTGAGTCAAATTTATTGACTCATGTTTTATGAGTAGTGGTTCACAAGAACCCATCTCTTATGATAATGAATGGTCCACTAAGCCCTCATTGCATCTACGTGATGATCATAGAGGTGAAGCATTGGGCCTTCCTGGGAGGTCACCCATCCTAGTACTACTCCAGCTCAAACATGCTTAACCATGAAATCTTTCCCAAGGTTAAACTCACTTAGCTTGCAACCCCATTTGCAAAACCTTCGACAAGTATTGTGCCTTATGAACCATTCATTATATAGCTCCTTTAGCTCATCAATTGATAAGAAAGAGGTATGTGCCTTATGAACCATTCATTATAGAGCCCCTTTAGCTCATCAATTGATAAGAGGTATTTTCCACAGCATGTCAAATTATGATGTTGCACTGGGATGAGTGACCTCTCAGGAAAGCCCAATGCTTCACCTCTGTGAGCATCACCTAGATGCAATGAGGGCTTTGTGGACCATTCATTATCATGAGAAATGCGTTCTTGTGAACCACTACTCATAAAACATGGGTCAATGAGTTTGACTCGAAAAACTATACAGTTTAATCCTAATAGCAATATCATAATTTGACATGCTATGGAAAATTGCTCCTACTTATCATTTAGATATTTAAGTTTAAACATTAAAATGTTATAAATAAGTTTTTTGAAATTAATAAAAAATATAAATATTTAGTTTTGTTTTGCAATGTGGTGGTATTTTGTTGTAATTTGTTTATTTTAATTTTAATTTAAGTTTTGTTATTGAATTTGATAGAGTGAAGTTCCAATAGTTTAGGAAATGATCTAGCATTTATCAAGGTATAACTTTCTACTTCTAACCTTTTGTTATGAAAATGACCTTTGCATTTTTTATCTTCAAGAATTCGCTCATCTCTACTATATGAACCTATAGTGTCATGACACCAAGAGAGTTTGTTGTGATAGCTATGGGAGGTGGCTTTCTCCCTCCGTTTTTCCTTAGTTAAACCATGAAGTTGATTTAACAATTTTGAACAAGTCTAAAAACATTTCAAGCAACCATGAAAATGTGTATGTTATCCTAATGATCTCAAATGTTGATGTAATGCTCTCAAATGGTAATGTGATAGTTGATCAAGAGCTAGCAGATGTCTAAAATTAATTAGGAATGGTCCTTTATACAAAACCCTACTGCTAAAGCTCACATATGTCAAGCTTAAGTTAGTAGATCTAATAAATAATTGGAAGTAAGTCGGCTTGGGCCCATATTTAAATTTGATTGTAGGAATCTGGGGGTCAAACCCACCTATGTGTTTGACCCAAGACAAAAAATGAGAAGACTACACATTGGGCTTGGATCCTTAGAATGTGTGGAGCCAAATGTAGTTAAGGCCCACATTAATTGCCAAATTTTGCATAGAAATACACTTGGATAATAGACATTGTATTTGGGACAAAGGGACCAAAGTGAGGCCAACACAAATGGGAAAAATGTAAGATATGCACTTTGCACTTGTGCATTTCCCCCCCACTTTGACTTGCACATGAACTACTATGAATCATGCTTGTCAATTTAAACAAGTAATCGCCATGAAAGTAAATAGCATACTCATAATAAGTTTATAGATATGGATGAAGATCCATTTATGCTCCTTTTAATGAACATATCATCTCATTACATGTAAGAGAAAAATTCCATGAGTAGCATTTGGCAAGAATTTAAAATAAACATGAAAAACAACAACCAATGAACAAAAGCTAATTGTAGAAAGAGAGATAAGGGCTATGAAGGAGTCAACAAAGAGGGATATATGACTAAGATGGAACCATTGGCAAAGAGCAGTAAGGATTATGAAGGAACCAACAATCAACATGAAGCTATTTAGGATCAAGAAAAATTTATGTAGGGTAGCACAAAGATTTGAAGGGTAAAGGATCAACACAAAGCTATGTAGGACCAACATAAAGTGGTATATGATCATCATAATGAAAATGAAGTAGTGTAGTACCATAAGATCATCATTATAACCATAATCAAGGAATGTTAGTAACAATATATCTCCTCTAATTTGATGCATGAAAAGGATACAATGATTTGGAGGAGAGAAGAAAAAGTGATGTAAAAGATATGATCATTTTAGCACAAAAATTCATGTAAGAATGTTATATATATCAATATATGATGAGCAATATGTAAAATAGAAATATGTAATCACTATAAGGATGTACAAGATATGGGAAAGAAGATACCCACCAATGTTTCCCCTAATGTTAAGGATAATGAATAAGGGACAAAACAAAGTGCTAGATATAAGCAAGTAAGCATAGATAAAAGTAAGGTCTAAGCCTAAGAAATATAGTGTGTTGCACATAAGTTGTAGGCATCATA
>VDFB02282911.1:0-23202 GCA_007258455.2 Sequoia sempervirens | reverse complement strand
AGTTTGCCATTCAATGTTTACAGCACAGAAAAGATTGCATGAGATATAAAGAATAGTGCTTTCATTATGTATTGATTTATCCATTCTACAATGTTACATACATTTTTGCAAAAGAGATGTACATAATTGAACAAGATTGCATAGAATTTTCTTCTCATATTCATTGGAAAGAAAAGAGAGATCAAGTTTCCCACACAAGCCATAAGAATAGCTAAATCAACATAAAACAAGGAATGTACTATGCAACTAAAGATAAAGGAAGGGAAGAAACACATAAGAAGATACATAGCCATCATTGCCTGAGGTTTATTTGAGTTGGCCTTCATTGTTGCTTACACCTCCCTACTCCTGGTCTCCAAGTGAACCTATAGATGATTGAAAATGATTTGTTAGAGCTCTGGTTATGAATCCTCCTATATGCTTTATCAACAAAAATATAGTACATTGGTTGTGGTGCATTGAATCAGTTGAACAAACATTAGAAGTATGCAAGAAAACATGAAAAAATGAAACATCATAGGACCATTGATCTTCATTGTTTTTATCTAACATGTTTTTTCATTGTGTGGGTATAGGAAAAATCATGTTGTTGATCTATTTTTTAAGATATAATAGTATGCGGTGTAAAAATGGGCTCCCAAAAGGGTTGATCCCAGCATGCTACCCCTTGATTGCAAGAGGGGTTTTGAGAAAAGAAATACAATCGCAGTGTTCAAAATAAAACATCCAACTGAAGGAGAAGTTCACAAAGAAATAAAAGAGAGGTTGATTTGTTGCTCGTGCATGACAATCAGATTCAAAAATGCAAGTGAAAATGAAGTTCATAGATGAGCAAGGAATCTTTCTTGAATGCTCAAAAATATGTAGGAAAAAAACTAATTGCGCTATATTTTCATTAGATATTTTTGTTTGCATACAAATATGTCATGCAAAGTGTTGTTACAACATTATATTTCCACCATGTTTCATAAATATGTTGTTCACATTGATAGGGCAGCAATTGGTTCTTTTCCATAAATTGTGATAGTGAACAGGCATACACAGTTCAAGTCTACAATCAAAAGCAATAACTGAAGCAATTGGAGAGGCTTCAAGGCATCATCACCAAAGTGTTACATATTCCAAAATCTTCTATGCATTTTGGATCAAGATTCATATCAACTGTAGCTACCCCAAGGGAAGAAAAAAATGCATGAAGAGTGCAAAGGGACTTTAGTTTTGTTAAGCAATGGAAGTGCAAAATAGTTTCAAATGAACTATTAAAGTCAAAATATGAAATGGAAAAGCGCCATTATGGACTATTGGTGTAATGCATAAAGATCATCAGAGGTTTGAGTATGCACATTCTAAAGGAGACAATTTTTTCACATGGAATAACATCATGGAAGCTAAATGTAGCACATAATTCAGGTTTTTTTTCAGCATTATGATGCTACATTCATGAAGGAAAGCTTCATTACATTGTTTTATGCTCACAAAATGACAAGGTAGTGGTAAAAAGTTTAGGTTTGAGTACATTTTCTGAATGCAAAAGAATTTCAACCTATAGTATTAAAGCTTCAAAGTGCCTAAAAATGGATGGCAACAAATAGTTGTGAAAGTGTCATGGTCTATAGATGCATCATGTTTTCAGAATGCAAGCATTGTAGGTAATGAATGAACATAAAATGAAGGCATCATCATTAACACTGCATTTCTAGAAATAGAGAGAATGAAGCTACAAGTGCATACATTACAAAATAATGGGAAAAAATGTTGTCTTCTTGCATATTCAGAGCTGGATAAATGCCCGACTCTTATTTCAAAGAGAAAATTCATGACAAAACAAGCTACAGTTGCATACATGAAGAAAATCAAACCATATTGTTTTTTAGAATAATGAGCATTAATATTTCCATTCCTACTTTACTGTGGAGCCCAATATGCTTTCTCTTGAAAAAAAATGAAAAAATACTATGATGGAGCTAGGGTTTCAAAAGTAAAATGACCAATAATGGCATTCCATTCAAAAAATGTGAAACCCAAAAAATTCTAAAGCCTCGACCTTCTTTGGAGAAGCATTTCTTTGGCTTTCAATCAAAAAAAGATGGGAAGCAGTGTTATCTTTTTCATATTCTAAAGTGGAGGAGAAATCTAAGCTACATCAAATGTTTTCAAAACCAAGTTCTTGTCCTCATAGTCGCGACTTGGGAGGAGTTGTTTCCTTCACAAAGAGCAAAACCCTCTTGGGTTTTAGATCTGAAATCATAAATGCAGAGGTAAAAAGAAGGGTTTCAAGTTTTATTCCATGAGAAACAACTCAAAAAATAAGAAGAATACATCAATGGTTGTGGCCATTAAGGCTTTCAAAACCCAGAAAATAGTAAAGCAAAGTGTAAAGAGTCATTCTCTTTACAAGATTCTCATGTTTCTATCATGAGTCGAGCCCTAAAATTAAACCATCTTTTGGAGAAATAAAAAAATGCACAAGGTATGGCCACATCTTGTATGAAGGAAAAAACATAGAATTTCACTCATTCCTTCCATAGAAAATAACTCGATTATTTTGTTCAAAGAAGCTTGAATCGAGCTCATTTAAGAGGGAAATGCACATATTGAAAAGAATAGAAACTTACCCAAGATTTTGTGTGGAGAGAAACTCACCAAATCTCGTGGGTATGTCTTTCAGATACTCAAGATGGAGGCATCCATGGTGGCCCAAGACAATGAAAACATCAACAAAGAAACAAAGCACAAAAAAATGAGTTAGAAAAGCTATGGAGGTCGTAGCCTAGAGGCCCCAAATCCTTCAAAATGGAGTTGAAATATCCTAGAATGGAAAAGAAACAACTTACCATCAAATTATTGAAGGGATTTGACACCAATCAAAGAGGAATCAGCATGAAAATGCTCAAGTTTGACCTCAAACCCTAGTTTCCATGGCGGCTCAAGCAAAGCCCTTTCTTTCCAAAGTTGGATAATGCAAATGATGAGAAGAATTAGGGATTAGTTTTGGTTTTGTACTAGGGTTTCCCAATGCCCTAATTCAAGTTTGGGCTTTTTATCACATTCAATTAAAAATAAAATGCCAAAAATAATTCCTTTGAACTAATATGTCAACCATGCCCTTACATTTTGTGCCAAACTTAGGATTTTTTACTTTGATTTAGTCTATGTCCCCATCAAAAAATCAAGTCGATGCCTTTGTGATAGATAATTTTTCTTAAGTTTTGAATGCCTTAGTTTCTCCTTGGACCTTTGAGTGAGAAAATATGATAGGTGCCTAAGTTCTTATGATTTTTTATAAAAAAATCAAGTGTATTAAAAGCCTTAGCATATGATTTTGATTTTTGCAAAGTACCAAATTTTACCCAAATTGTAAAAAATAAGAATAATTAGAGTCAATATTGCATCAAATCAAATGTAATAGGGGACTTTCTATATTGAATTTCTGAAACTACAAATGATGTAAGACATCATTAAGGTAATGTTCTATAAATTACCTTAATGTTTGTTATTGTTTTAGAATGCAGCTAGTGGACTTGAGTTCTCATTAAAACCTTCCATTTCTGAGTTTGTGTTCTTGGGAGAATTTGGAAAGGAGTAAGCAAAATGAACTTTCTAATTTCAGTTTTGAGCAGTTTGGGCCTTATTTTGTGGCTTTTTTGGATCAACCTCTTGGAGATAAGAAGTTTCTACTTTTCTCATGTAGTTTGGAGCAGTTTTGGACACTATTTTTCAAGATCTTCTTGGGAGCTCAAAAATGGATTAGAATTGCTAATTCAGAGATGCAATTCAGTTAATTTTTGTTATTTCACTATCAGAGACACTTGGGAGATATAAGTTTGGAGAAAATTTTGATTTTCTCAGCTCAAATTGTCATTTCTTGCTCTCTGCTCATTCAAAGATTCTTTCAAACATTTCTTGTACTCATATTTTGAGCTTGATACTCCTTCATTTTAATAAAATAGCAGGGCCTTCCTTCCCATTTTCTTCTCTCAAATTTATAGTACCAATTTGATGTTAACTGTGATTCAAAATACAGAATCTTCTTCATATCTTGTTATTGTGAACTTATGTGCAAGAGTCTCATATAATTCAGGTTGTATTTTGTGTTCCGTTTAGTGAACCTTCATACAAATTACTATTGGATTCTATGTTTTTAAGGTGGGATTGTGAGAGTTAAATTTTTTGAGAGATTGTTGAGAGTAAAAGTTATCAAAATCTTTGAATTTTTTATGAATCATCTTTAGGTTTTAGGATTTCAATTTTAGTTTTCCTCCTAACCCTTTCCTTTGAAAGTCTTTTAGATTAGGTGATTTGCTAAGGGAACCAACCTACTCTCGAGACTCACTCTCATTTATAGATTACCCACAATCTAAGATTGTATCCATGTTTGAGTAGGATAGACAAGTCTATCTTGGCTAAGGGTAAAATCCTGACTAACAATAGTTTTTGGCATGCTCAGTGGGACTCTGAAAACTTGCTTTCAAAGTTGTATTCAAATTGTAAGCTTTTGTTTGGTATATGCAGTAGTATTTTTCATCCTTTGGAGGTTTCAAGATATACCTGGTGACTTTGTTTTTGGTTTTATTTGCAAATTTAGTGCGAACAACGTATGAGAAAGATTCAAACCAGATCAAGTCCTACTCTGTTTGAATATTTGAAACTTTTCCCACCAAGAAGGAGGGGTAGGACACCAAGGAGGATTTTTTACTCAACAAGGAGGTCGAAATCAACACCTCCAGATCTTAGTCATGTAGTTTCAGTGAAGAAAAATCCAACTCATGTAGCACAAGCACCGCCAATGGCAAGGACCTTTACTTTTGCACTATTTAATGGGGGAAGCCCATTGTTGTTGGCCCAACATGATGATATTTTGGTTGTTGCACTTAAGGATTTTCCATATTACACTAGTGAAGATCAAACCACTCCCATTGAACATATTTGGGATGTGGCAACCCTATGCTCAGTACACAATGTGACAAAAGAAAATGTTGCATTGAAGCTTTTGGTTGCATCATTGAAAGGGAAATCCCTTCAATGCTTCAGAGGCCTTCCGACTAATTCTCTTGCAATGTGGGACCAACTTAGTGATGGCTTGCATCGACAATTTGTAGATAAATTTTATCACCTATCATTATTGGAGTAGTTGAGCACCATCAAAAGGGCTCCCCATGAGCACATGGAAAATTTCAACTATCGGTTCCAAATAACTTGGGATAGAATCCCTTTGACAGTTAAACCCTCACCCGAGCATGCTTTCCTATTCTTTCTTAAAGCTCTAAATAGTGAAATTTTTGTAATGATACAATCCATGGGTGGGTTTACACTACCTAATTCCTTTGATATTGCAACAAGGGCAGAAAACTGCCTCATACAAGCTGGTAAAATAGCCCCAAGTCCACCTATGCCTATCTTCCTCAAAATATAGCCACCTATTCCCATTAATTTACCACCTATAGCTATTGTACCACCAGTTCCAGCGATAGGTTACCAGGCTGCAACCCAAGAAAATGCTATCCTAGACCCAACTAAAGAGATTCAAGAGCTAAAGGGTATGCTGCAATCTTTCAGCAAAACCATTAGTAATGAATTTGTGAACCTTAAGAAGCAAGTTGGCTAGGAACATAGACCCTATCAAGCCCCATATCAGAAAAACTAGGCAAATAGGTCACCTTTTCACATTGATTTCCAAGGCCAAAGGAGAAATTCTAATGCTAAGCCTTTTCAGCCCTATAACCCTAATGATGCTAGTTCTTCAAAGGAACTTGTACCCCAAAATAACATGGCACAAGATTATGAGTGGTGCTAACATGGCACAAGAGTATGAGTGGTGCTACCCATGCAACCAGCCACATAGTCAAGTTGCATGCATGAATAGGATAAAGAACCAAACTCTTATGGTGCAAAACAATTATGCTGGTTCAAAAAATTTGTCAAATGAGAACGTGGAGAAACAAGGTAACTCTAAGGTTTCCTTGATGAATTGGCATAGCACTAAATTTTGTGGAGTAAATCACTTTCAAGGCCAAAACTAGCAAGATTCGCCTATTTTAGCTAACACAATGTCAGAAAGAGAGTTGTAGATTTGGAGCAGCAAGCTGCAAATGTTCAACAACAAGTTGCTAAGGATAAAGTTCATGTTGTTTCACCTCAAGCTATCCCCACAACACAACCAAAAGTACAAATTCTGCAGAGAGGGAAAAGTGCACCTGAAAGGGAGCAATCTAGAACACAATTACAACCTTTGCAAAAGGTAAATGATGTTGTTGTTGCTAAAGGACAGCAAAAGGTGAGCCTTGTTTCCTTTAATGTGGTTGAACACCTTAAAAATGCTACTATTAGCATGTCTATTATGGATGATTTACACATTCCGAGTCAAAAGAGTTTATTACAAGATGCTTTAGCTGAGCTTTCAATTTCAGATGTTGCTAACCCAGACAAGAATAGGGTTTTGCTTGCAAACAGCCTAGAAATCAAGAGTGGGAAACAAACTCAAGAGGTAAAACCTCCTCTGTTCTATTTGAGCCTCATTATAGGAGATAAGCTTGTTCATAATTGTATGATAGATTCAAGTGCTAATAGTTCAACCATGCCCAAGAGTCTAGCTGATAAGCTAGATTTAGTCTATGAGCCTTTGTCAAAAGGAGTGGTGCAACTAGATGGTTACGCTATTCAAATATTTGGGATTATTAAAAACTTATCTCTTACATTACATGCTTGTCCTAATTTTGTTGTTTCGCAAGATATCCATGTCATTGAATTGCCCCCTCATTTTTCTATTTTCCTTTCAAGAGATTTCACTACTAAGTTGGGTGGATTTTTATCTCTGATTGGTCCCATCTATTTTTTAGAACCAAGTATGGCACAAAACTAACCATTAATAATTATGAAGCGTTAGTTAAAGACCATATGGAGCCATACATTCCCAACCCTATAAATGCTAACCTGTACATCACTCATGGGCTAGAGATTCAACGCATGACCTTAGACCCTAGCACACCCAATGAAGAGGTAAACCTGGATGAGTGGGATGCCAAAAATCATGATCTTGACCCTTTCAGCCACACTGATGAGGTAGGGTTAGGAATCTATATGATCCATGAAACTAATGCAGCAATTCCCAATCTAGTCAAGAACCAAGATACACTTGAATAGAAGGAAAGCCAGCTTTGGAAGTTGTACTTTGATGGTTCAAGGAGAAGAATGGGTTCTGGTGGAGGAGCTATGTTGGTTTCACCCAATGGAGACAAGTACTATTCAACTTTGAAGTTTTCTTTCAGCTGTAAAAACAATATAGTTGAATATGAAGCATTGATTCACGACCTACAATGGGCCTGAAAAGGAGGTATCAAATGTTTGCAATTCTATGGTGACTCTAAACTAATTGTGAATCAAGTTAGGAACTTAAATGATGCAAAAAATGATTTACTTAATAAATATAAGCATCGGGTGTGGAACTTAATAGAGGATTTTGATGCATTCAATATGCTTTCTATCCCTAGAATTCAAAATAAACATGTAGATAAGTTGGTTGCTTTAGGAGCTCAATTTGACATTCTGAATGAAATGCATAATATAGAGGCATAGCAATATGTAAAAAAAATTATTATACCATTCATGTCTAATAATAATGTGAGTTGGAAAGTTTTTACGGAAGCTGAATTTACAACTTGTGATGAGCAGATTGTGAGTTTCTTGATTGCAGAAGCTGAATTTATAGTTGAAAACCAACAAAAGTGGCAGCAACAGTATGATAACCAGATTATATAGTTGAGGTCAAACAAGCTACCCAAGGGATTGGTGACATTGGAATCATTTTTCAACTCCAATGACCAAGTAAGAAAGGATAAATGTAGCATGATTGTCAAGAAGAACACTACGAAGCCATTGAAATATTCAAGGGTAAGCTTCTCAAGTTGGGCAAGGTATGTACAAAAGAAGAGCAACAAGCTTTCATTATGTTATGTCAAGATTTTAATGATGTATTTTCTTGGGAATAAAAGGAATTAAGGGGTTTTTATCCTGAGCTAGCTCAACATACCATCGAGTTAGAAACCAATGTGAAACCTGTTAGACAAAAACAGAGGCCATTGAATCCTAAGCTTGAACATCTTATGAAGGCTGAGTTAAATAAGCTAATTGAAAGCAATATAATTTTCCCTATTAAGCATACTTCTTGGGTCTGTAACTTAGTTCCAGTTAGAAAGAAAAATGGGGAAATTAGACTTTGTGTTGACTTTAGGGATTTGAATAAGGATTCCCTTAAAGATCACTATCCACTCCCTTCAATGGAGAAAATTCTACACGTAGTGTCTGGTTCTGATAGATTTTCTTTGCTTGATGGGTACTCAGGTTATAATCAAATTCTGGTAAAGGACATAGCCTTTCATGGCCTCATGAATAAAATTGTTCTTGTTTATTTAGATGATATCACAGTTTTTTTAAAAGATGTTAATGGACATTTTGAACATTTGAGACAATTTTTTCAAAGATGTAGAGAGTTTGGAGTTTCTCTCAATTAAAAGAAGTGTATATTTTTTGTCAATGAAGGTAAGCTCCTTGGACACATTGTCTCAAAGCATGATATTTCTATTGACCCAGAAAGAGTTTCAGCTATTCTTGAGTCACCATTACCAACACATAAGAAAGGTTTATAGAGTTTTCTTGGCAGAATTAACTTTGTGAGAAGGTTTATACCCGATATTGTAGAATTATTGTAGCCTCTCATAGCCATGCTAAAAAATAATTCACCTTTTAGTTGGACCAAGGAGGGTAAGAGGAGCTTTGAGAAAATAAAATAAGCCCTTGCAACTCTCCAACCACCATTAATCCTAACTATGATATGGTTTTTATTCTATATTCTTTTGGAGGAGTTGACACTATTTCTGCAATACTGTGCCAGCAAAATGATGAAGGCTTGGAGCAGCCCATGGCCCTTTTCAGCCAAGTACTACATGATTATGAGGTAAATTACTCATTTGTTGAGAAGCATGTGTTTTTTGCTTTTAGGAGCCTTAAAAATATTAGGCACATCCTATCTAATAACATAATTCAATTGTTGGTTGCGCATCCAACTGTTAAAGATTTCTTACTTAATAAGGATATGAATGGCAAAAGGGCAGGTTGGATAACTAAGGTGATGGAATTTGATGTTGTTATTAAAGTTACTAAGCTTGTTAGGGGTAAATGATTATGTGAGTATCTTGTAGAAAATGTAAAAAATGACTTGGAAGAGGATGGAAACAATGCAACAGTGTTAAGCAATGAAGAACAAGTTGTTGGTTCAGCTCCTCGTACAAGTTGGTTGTAGTAAATGGTTCACTATCTATAGATTGGTGAATTCCCTGAAGGCTTAGATAGAGAAAAGAGAAGGTATTATAGATTACAAGCTATCCCTTATGCTATTATTAATGGTGTTTTATATAGGATGGATTTTCAAGGTGTATTGTTGAGATGTATTAAGCCTAATCAAACAGATAAGCTACTACAAGAATTCCATAATGGGCCTTCAGAAGGCCATTTTGTAGCAAGAACAACAACCCTAAAAATTATGAGGGTTGGTTACTATTGGCCAGATATATTCAAAGATGCATTTTCTTGGGTAAGAAGATGTGAAAAGTGTGCATTGTTTGCAGGTAAGAAAAAGCTTGTAGCTTTTCCTTTACACCCCATTCAAGTAGAACAACCATTTTCCAAGTGGGTTCTTGATTTTATTGGTCCTATTAACCTTCCTTCAAGTGTAGGCCACAAATGGATTCTGACTGCTACAGATTATTTTACTAAGTGGACTGAGGTTGTTGCTTTGAAGGAAGAAAATGAAACTTCTATTATGAATTTCTATCAAGACTTAGTGTCTAGATTTGGTACTCCAGATTCAATTATTTCTGACAATGCTTTAGCATTTATTGTTTTAAAGATTTTTGATTGGTCCGTAAAAAATAACATTTTCTTGAATACTTCTAATTATTACCCACAAGGTAATGGGCAGGCAGAATCTACCAATAAAAATCTTATCAAGATCATTAAGAAGACCATTGGGGACAATCAAAGAACATGGCATGAAAAGTTGAAATTAGCCCTTTGGGCTGATAGAATAACTCCCAACAGAGCTACTTTTTTCTCTCCTTATGTTCTCACTTACGGTAAGGAGGAAAAATTACCCATTTCTAGTGAGTTACCAACTTCAAATTTTCTCAAGGAGCTTGAGCTATTAGAGGAGCAGCCTATGGAGGTAAGGTTGTCACAACTAATGGTGTTGGAAGAAACTAGGAAAGAGGCATTGAGAAAGCTTGAAATCCATCAAGCTCAAATGAAAGGTTCTTTTGATAAGAGAGAAAAGCCCAGAGATTTCATTGTTGGAGATTTAGTTTTCAAAAGGGATGAACACAAGAGAAAACCTAGAAAAAAATTCAAATTTGATGCAATCTGGGATGGACCATATTTGATAACATAGAGCAAAGAACCAACTCTTTTCATCTTTCGAAGTTAAGTGGAGAGATGTTGCCTATCCTAGTTAATGGTATACACCTCAAGCATTGTTTCTAAAGATAAGTTCTACCTTTGTACCATAGTAGAATAGTCTTGCTACTAATAAGTACTTGAAGCACATTTCATTTCAGTTGTTTTCTTTCCATAAGTGTTGTTGCACATTGTTTTCTAGCCACTAGGGCCTTTTACTTTGCTTTCAATTTGGTTTGGTTTTGTTTTATGCTGCTATTTGGAGTGTTGCAAGTTTCAGTTTCATCAATTTCTAAGTTTTGGAGGGGTAGATTCGACTCCACACCCAATGGATTTGTTTAAGGCAATAGGTCTAATGCTTAGTAGGCAAGCATTCAGCATAAATCGCCAAGAATGTTACCAATTTTTCACCTTAGCTCAAATTGGCAGAGCTGATTAACTCACGTTCATTTTAAGGTGAAAAGATTTCAATTCATTTCGACATTGCTTAAACCATTGCATGTATTGGAGTTTAAAAGAATTGTTCAGTTAAAATGTGCAATGTGTTTTCAGTAAAAGAGAGCATTCAGTTTTCCATTCAATGTTTAGAACATAGAAAAGATTGCATTGCATATAAAGAATGGTGCTTTCATTCTGTATTGATTTATCCATTCTACAATGTTAGATACATTTTTGCAAAAAGTGATGTACATAATTGAACAAGATTGCATAGAATGTTCTTATATTCATTAGAAATAAAAGAGAGGTCAAGTGTCCCACACAAGCCGTGGGAATAGATGAATCAACATAAGATAAAGGAAGGGAAGAAACACATAAGAAGAGACATAGCCATGATTTCCTAGGTTTCTTTGAGTTGGCCTTCATTGTTGCTTACCCCTCCCTGCTTTTGGTCTCCAAGTGAACCTACAAATGATTGAAAAAGATTTGTTAGAGCTCCGGTTATGAATCCTCCTATATGCTTTATCAACAGAAATATAGTACATTGCTTGTGGTGCATTGAATTAGTTGAAAAAACACCAAAAGTATGCAAGGGAACATGAAACAATGAAACATCATAGGAGCATTGATCTTCATTGTTTTTATCTAACATGTTTGTTCACTATGTAGGTATAGAAAAAATCATGTTGCTGATCTATTATTGAAGACATAATAGCATGTGGTGTAAAAATGGGCTCCCACAAGGGTTGAGCCCAAAATTCTGCCCCTTGACTGCAGGAGGGGTTTTGAAAAAAGAAATACATTCGCAGTGTTCAAAATGAAACATCCAACTGAAGTAGAATTTCACAAAGCAATACAAGAGAGGTTGATTCATTGCCCATGCATGAAAATCAGATTTAGAAATACAAGTGAAAATGAAGATCACAGATGAGCAAGGAATCTCTCTTGAATGCTCAAAAATATGTAGGACAGAAAGTAATTGCACTATCTTTTCATTAGATATTTTTGTTTGCATAAAAATATGTCATGTACAAGTGTTGTTACAACATTATATTGTCACCATGTTTCATAAATATGTTGTTCACATTGATAGGGTAGCAATTGGCTCTTTGCCATAAATTGTGACAGTGAATAGGCATGCACAATTCAAGTCTTCAATCAAAAGTAGTAACTGAAGCAATTGGAGAGGCTTCAAGGCATCATCACCAAAGTGTTACATATTCCAAAATATTCTATGCATTGTGGATCAAGATTCATATCAACTATAGCTACCCCAAGGGAAGATAAACATGCATGAAGAGTGAAAAGGGGCTTTAGTTCTATCAAGCAATGGAAGTGCAAAATAACTGCAAATGAACTATTGAAGTCAAAATATGAAAGGGAAAAGAGCCATTATGGATTATTGGTGCATTACATAAAGATCATTAGAGGTTTCAGTATACACATTCTAAAGGAGACAATTTTTTCACATGGAACAACATCATGGAAACTAAATGGAGCACATAATTCAAGTTTTGTTTCAGCATTATAATGCCACATTCATGAAGGAAAGCTTCATTACATTGTTTTATGCTCACAAAATGACAAGGCAGTGGTAAAAAGTGTAGGTTTGAGTACATTTTATGAATGCAAAAGAATTTCAACCTACAGTATTAAACCTTCGAAGAGCCTAAAAATGGATGGCAACAAATAGCTGTGAAAGTGTCATGGTCTATAGATGCATCATGTTGTCTGAATGCAACCATTCTAGGTAATGAATGAACATAAAATTATTGCATCGTCATTAACACTGCATTTTTGGAAACAAAGAGAATGAAGCTACAAGTGCATACATTACAAAAAGATGGAAAAATTTTTGTCTTCTTGCATATTCAAAGTTAGAGAAATGCCCAATTCTTATTTCAAAGAGAAAATTCATGGAAAAACAAGCTATAGTTGCATATATGGAGAAAATGGAACCATATTGTTTTTTAGAATAATGAGCAATACTTTACTGTGGAGCCAAATATTCTTTTTGTTACCTAAATTTCACTAATATCTCATTTAGGTAGAGCTCTTTGATTTCAAACTAAGAGAAAGGTACATTTTATAATCTTCCCTACATTACATTCAATTGTATAAACAAAAAAATTAGAAAGACTACAAGATTATAGTAACAGATCATTGCATTTATACAAGTGCATGTAACATAGAAAATATTTACACAAATCTTTCTGAGAAATAATCTTTATTGATACAAAAGTGCATATTTGTCTCACACAAGCCATGAGACTGACTTGTTCAATGTAATTGAAGAAAAGAATATACATGAATAAGTAAACAAATGTAAATGTGCATATAAGGAGAGAGACTAGTCATTGCCTGAGAATGATAAATTCAAGGTGTGTTGTCTTGCACTGTTGCTGCCCCGAGTTGTTTGTGTTCCTCCTAGCTCCATGTTGCTCTTAGTTCCTACATCTGGCAATAACAATGATGTCAGAGAAATGCTCTAAGCAATGAAAATTCTTTAACCTTACATGAACATACACCTATGCATGTATAAAATGATCTCCAAATGTATTAAACAAGCATGCAAAAAATTGACACCCAAGAAAACGAGGAGCATTATCAAACATCTTCCATCTGTACGTATTTTTCTAACTTGTTTGCTTCATGTGCAGGTATAGGAAAAAATATGTTACTATTTAAATTCATCTAATTACAGTATGTGGGTTTAAATGTGGCTCCTACAAGAGTTGAGCCTAGCGTGTTGCTTTGTTGTGTTTTATAGAAGCATTGAAGGATATTTCATCAGATAATTCACTCTTTATGTTCTACTCAAACAAGTGTATATCATTTATAATAAGTGAGTTTTATTCACTGTCCTAGATGACATATACCTTCCTAATGTAAATCATAAAGTATGCCTACAATAATATGTGTCTCAAAGCGGATGTAATTTTTTGTTTCATATAAGTGCAACACTAACATGTTCATCTATTAGTCATCATGCTCATTAGGCAACAAGAGAATTTTCAAGGAGTCATCGAGAGAACAGCTATAGATGATAAGTGAGATGCATAATTTAAACCACTATGTCAACATATTGTCCCCAAGAGCAGTGCATACGAGACATAATGACATTGGTGCAAAAGAGTAGCCTAGATGCATTGTTAACCAACATTGAATAGTGCAATGGAGTATATGCATTATGTTCAGTATAATATAACTGGGGATGTTTGAGAAACATAATGGTGGCAGTTCAAGTTTAGTAATGGATGAATCTCAAAAATATAGTCATGATAGTTTTCGAGATGGTCTTGTGACATGACAACACGTAATAACAAATGTCCTGAGTTTGACTTATATGGGGAATACAAGGAGCTTTTTGCATGAAAACCTATTTAGGTTTTTCCTTCATGTGTTAGATGCAAAAGATTTAAATGAAAAGTAAAGCAATCTTCAGAAAGCCAGAAATGAAAATATTCAAAAATTTCTGTAGAGACCGAGCCTTTTAAATTTTCTAGTCAGAATGTGAAGTTTCAGGAATAAAAAAAGTTATTTTCATGATTTTTTGTTAAAAAAATAAAATCCTACACAAGTATGGAAATCCTCAAATTGGGGTTACTCAAAGCAGAAATGAGGGTTTCTCGAGCCCATAAAAATACATAGAGTTGCTTTATATTTAGTTTTATGTTGTAAATCAAGGAGAAAATCATATCATGGTCACAGCTTACAGAGAAAATGCTATAGAAATTTTTGTTTTCTCATAAAATGCTTACAAAAAATAGAGAGCCACGGAGGTAAAATACAGAGATTCAAAAAAGAACCATCTAGGTTCTGTAAATAATGCAAAGGCTGCAACTTGAAAAAAAAAAAGTTGAGAACTCTATAAGAGATGTTAAGCAATAAGCCATTTTTACAAAAAAAAAAACACACAGAATGAAATTTCTTTTTCCTATTTCCTCAGAAATTCCTTGAGGTGTGCTTACCCAGTTGTTCTTTGTCTTAATAATCAAAGTATTTCTATCAGAAATTCATTCCTGGGCTCGAATAAAACATCCATGGTGTCTCAGAAGAGTGAGTAGATACAGAAGGAAAGGGAAAATATGAAGACATCAGTGGAAAAAAAAAGAGTTGCGACCATGGACGGCCTATATTAGAAAAATTGAGCAAAAAAATAGAAGTGTTTTCTCAAAATTACTTATAAAAAGTGACTTACCAGTCTTTCTATGAAGGAAAATCAACAGGAGATGCAAGTAAATGCCTTTGTACAGCTCAAAATACACCATTGAAGACCTATGTCAAGCTGCTCATTGAAACCCTAGCGGCGACCTTAGCTTCTCTCAGAAGCTTCAAAGTAACAAATAAAATGATATTTCATTTTTTTTGTTTTGTTTTGTTTAGGGTTAAAACCCTAAAAGGTGTCGATGAAGCTTTAGGAATCTTTTCCTAAGTATTAAAATGCATATAAAAGCTATTGTGTCACAGGCTAAGGCTTTTTAGTCTTATTCCTTAGTGTTTTCTCTACAGTGTAAGTCTTTTAAAGACTTGTAATTTATTTCTTTTATTTTTGCATATAATTGAAAGTGTAAAACACTAAGTCTTGATGGTACTTTATAAATCATTTAGACTTTAGTGTTCTTTTAATGCAAGAATAATGGTGGAAATGTCTTTCAATGTATGACCAAGTCTTGAGAGAGAAAGAGGGATGGTTTTATGACATGCCAAGAATATAGAGGAGGTTGATGATTAGTTGTAAACATGTGGAGGGAAGATAGACATTTTTGTTGTTTTTGAGAGCTTTTTGAGGGCAATTTTAGGTGTCATCATGTTGGACAAAGTCAAGCTTTACTTTTTCATCTATTTGGAGCCCTTTTGGATGAAATCTAGTGGCTAGATTTTAGGCTTTTGAGAGGCATCTAGCAATTTTGAAGTGGAGGAGAAATATAAGCTACATCAAATGTTTTCAAAACCTAGTTCTTGTCATCATGGCCGTGGACTGGAAGGATTTGTTTCCTTCACAAAGAGAAAAACCCACTTGGGGTTTATATCTGAAATAATAAATGCAGAGGTAAATAGAAGGGTTTCGAGTTTTATGCCATGAGAAACAACTAAGAAAATAAGAAGAATACATGAATGGCTGTGACCATTAAGGGTTTCAAAACCCAAAAAATAGTAAAGAAAAGTGTAAAGAGTCATTCTCTTTACAAGATTCTCATGTTTCTATTATGGTTCGAGCCCTAAAATCAAACCATCTTTTGTAGAAATAAAGAAATGCCCAAGGTATGGCCATGGCCTGTACGAAGGAAAACACACAAAATTTTACTCATTCCTTCCATAGAAAAGAATAACTCCATTATTTTGTTCAAAGAAGCTCGAATTGAGCTTATTTAAGAGGGAAATGCACATATTGAAAAGAATAGAAACTTACCCAAGTTTTTGTGTGGAGAGAAACTCATCAAAGCCCACAGGTATGTCTTTCAGATACTCAAGATGGAGGCATCCATGGAAACACAAGAAAATGAAAACATCAACAGAGAAACAAAGCACAAAAAAATGAGTTAGAAAAGCTACAGAGGTCGTAGCCTAGAGGCTCCAAAATCCTTCAAAATAGAGTTGAAATGACCCAAAATGGCGAAGAAATAACTTACCATCGAATTCCTAAAGGGATTCAACACCAATCAGAGAGGAATCAACATGAAAATGCTCAAGTTTGGGCTCAAACCCTAGTTTCCATGGCGGCTCGAGCAAAGCCCTTTTCTTCCAAATTTGGCGAATGCAAATGATGAGAAGAATTAGGGATTAGTTTTGGTTTTGTGCTAGGGTTTCCCAATGCCCAAATTCAAGTTTGGGTTTTTTATCACATTCAATTAAAAATTAAATGCCAAAAATAATGCCTTTGAACTAATATGTCGACCATGCCCTTGCATTTTGTGCCAAACTTAGGAGTTTTGACTTTGATTTAGTCTATGTCCCCATCAAAAAATCAAGTCGATACCTTTGTGATACATGATTTTGCCTAAGTTTTGAATGCTTTAGTTTCTCCTTGGACCTTTGAGTGAGAAAATATGATAGGTGCTTAAGTTTTTATAATTTTTTATAGAAAAATAAAGTGTATTAAAAGCCTTAGCATATGATTTTGGTTTTTGCAAAGTACCAAATTTTACCCAAATTGTAAAAACTCAGAATAATTAGAGTCAAGATTGCATCAAATCAAATGTAATAGGGGACTTTCTATATTGAATTTTTGAAACTGTAAATGATGTAAAACATCATTAAGGTAATGTTCTATAAATTACCTTAATGTTTTTTATTGATTTAGAATGGAGTTAGTGGACTTGATTTTTCATTAAAACCTTCCATTTCTGAGTTTGAGTTCTTGGGCGAATTTGGAAAGGAGTAAGCAAACTGAACTTTCTAATTTTAGTTTTGAGTAGTTTGGGCCTGATTTTGTGGCTTTTTTGGATCAACCTCTTGGAGATAGGAAGTTTCTACTTTTCTCATGTAGCTTGGAGTACTTTTGGACACTATTTTTTAGGCTTTTCTTGTGAGCTTGATAATGGATCAGAATTGCTAATTCAGAGATGCAGTTGAGCTGGTTTTTGTTATTTTCACTATTGGAGACACTTGGGAGATATTTTGGAGAAAAAAATTATTTTCTCAGTTCAGATTATCATTTCTTGCTCTCTTACTCATTCAGAGAGTCTTGTAAACATTTCTTGTACTCAAATTTTGAGCTTGATACTCCTTCATTTTAATAAAACAACAGGGCCTTCCTTCCCATTTTCTTGTCTCAGATTTACAGTACCAATTTGATGTTAACTGTGATTCAAAATATAGAATCCTCTTCATGTCTTGATATTGTGAACTTGTGTGCAAGAGTCTCATATAATTCAGGTTGTAGTTCGTGTTCCGTTTAGTGAAACTTCATACAAATTACTGTTGGATACTATGTTTTTAAGGTGGGATTGTGAGAGTTAAAGTTTTTGAGAGATTGTTGAGAGTAAAAGTTATCAAAATCTTTGAATTTCTGGTGAATCATCTTTAGGTTTTAGGATTTCAATTTATTTTTTCCTCCTAACCCTTTCCACTTAAAGTCTTTTATATTAGGTTATTTTCTAGGGGAACCAAACTGCTCTAGAGATTCACTCTCATTTATGGATTACCCACAATCTGAGAGTGTTTCCATGTTTCAGTAGGATAGATAAGTCTAACTTGGCTAAGGGTGCAATCCTGACTGACAATAGGAGGTTCTTCATTTAAGCACTATATCAATCATCTTTCAACAATTGTCTACAACTTCTTTGTGCTTTAGTTGTGTTCTTCATGTTCCTCTTTTTTGGGATATTGTTTTGGTTGGAGGCTTCTTAGTCCTTTTCCTTGATTTGGATGCTTTTTCAGCCCTTTGAATTCACCTTTCTCTTTTTTGGAGAGGATTTTTTCCCATGATGTTTTCTCCTTTTCTCCAGTTGTGAGAGATTAGATTGTTTGTGCATGGATACCTCACCATGCCTTGTTTGTCGAGACCCATCATGCATTCTCTTTTTAGAGTTTTTAGCTACTCCCTAAGTTTATCTTAAGGGGGGTTATTAGAGTAATCATTTATTAGCTAATAATTAATTAATCTTTAATTCATTATTAGTATAATTCATTTCATGCACTTAAGCTAAACTTAGGAGTGCTTTATTCTATTAACTGAGTGCTTTTTTATGTTAACTAAAGTGGGCTATTATTAGATCATTTTGTCTCATCGCATGTGATGTTGACACTTGTCATGCTCTAATCCCTTTATCATTTAGGGTTTCTCCTATATATCACTCAACCCTAATAATAATAAAGCTATGGAGGGGTGTGTGCACCAATCTGTGACACAAAACAAGTGCCACATTTACAAAATTCATGAAATTTCCCATTTGGCGAATGCCAAATTAAAAAGATGAATTAAAAAACCATGGACCAAACTATTTCATTCTACCCTTTTCAAAATTTGGACTGCTCTTTTTTAGCTCTACTCAACCCACGCTCATCATTTTTTTCACTTGCAACTTGTGATTCTTCACAAGGATGCCACCAAGACATCACAAAGGTGAGAGGTATTTATTTCTAGTTTTTTAGTTTTAAATTTGAATTAAATTTTAGATCAAAAATTAGGTTTTTTTATTGAACTTTCTTTTAATTTCCAAGAAATTAAACTCCACCTCCAAATATTAATAATTCACAAACACCTCCTCATGAATACCCTTATGAACAAGAACATCAAAATCCTCCCTCAATTCGTAGACATCCTATACGAACGCAACAAAATATTCTAAATCAAATAGAAAAGAACAAAAGAGAACTTGAATAATTGATTGCAAGTTTAAATGATACTGTCGCAACACACCCTCTTAGGAGAGGTATTCTCGAATCCCTTCAATCTATTGTATCTCATGTAGGAACAATGAGTGCACAACTTATTTTTTGGTCAAATAAGAGGGAGGAATTAAAATGATTTTATGCAAGTGGACTTTCCTATGTGCAAGTGAAGAAAGAGAAAATTAGAAAATATGGCTTGTGTTCCCTTTTCACAGACCCAAGAATTAATGAACCTTTATCAGTTGAATTCAAGAGGTTCTCCATCCATTGGTGCCACCATGAATTAATTAAAAATAATTTTTGGAATAGGTGATGGATGGTTTTTTAACAACCTTTGTGCAATAAATATGAGGTCCCACAGTACTTTTTGAGGAAACTCTATTGTGATTTTGTCCTCAATAAGATGCAAAATTATTTTGACTATTTAGACTTTCAGGTTAGAGGTGGGGGCTCCACACATGATAGAGCAAGGGCACGATGTGATCCACACATATAAATGAGACCCTTAGCTAGACCTATGGTAGAGCATGTGACCTTCCCTTCCATTGTGAAGCATAGTGTCGCAATGGACACATTGGACTCAATTAGCTCACTCACTTGGAGTCTTGTACAGTGTGTGAGACCTCTAGTAGAGCCTAATGTGGGTGAGTCTTCTAGGCCCAAAGTTCCAATCCACTTTTGTCACCCTCATAGTGTTGTTTGCATATATGATCATGAGAGTTCTCAGGATGCAGTTGTACAATAGGTGGCTATGACAAATTCCTTGTTGAATGAAACATTCGGCATTAATATAGGAAAATTTTAGCAAGTTCATTTAATTTTGTTTATTAAATTTTATTCTAAAATGTAAGAATAACTAAATTGGTAGAATGAATATGTTGAAAATTCAAGGTCAGTGTTCATGATACATGCCCCATTCACGTAGACCCCTATATTTTTACATTGTCAAGTCCACAAGTATGTAACCAGTATTAAAGAAATAATTATTACATGTGAATAGTTGAACCTTATATGATTATCTCATAACAAACTTTTGAATGTCAAACAATGTGGTGGTAGACCTTCGACATCAACACCTTGCTCTTCTCATCGTCAACCAAATTTCACTCAAGTAACCTTTATTCATTAATGGTGTTGTAAAACAATGTTAGGTAGTTTTGGTAATTGAACATTTGTTGTTTCATTTTCATATGTTGACATCAGGAAGTTCTATCAATGTTTGTGGTATAATGGACATTGTATTTTCTCTTTTATTGGTCTATTATTGAAAATTTTAATGATACTCGTATGTAGTTTAATTGATATATCGATGCTTGATATAGGGGCTTGTCACTCCATATCATCAATGTGTTGTTGTTATGGATGAGCATGTTTATTATTTTTTTGTGGTAAGTTATTATTCTATTATATGTAATTTTACACAATTCAATTTCTATATATTAATGTCTATACTTCTTATTGTATCAGTTGAATCTCCAAAGAACTGAAGAGAGGAGGATGAGTGAGTGCATTTGAAAGACAAAAGCATCACATGCATCTCCATCCAGTTGATAGTCAAAGGTAGTTCACGATCAATTCCCTTCCCCTAGTGGGAAATGACTATGTATTAGGGCCCTCTGTTGTATTCCTACATGGCATTTCTGAACATATGTTTTGTACTATCAATATATGACATTTTATGTCCATATGGCTTTTTTTCAAGCATGTATGACTTTATTAGATATATTGTATACTTTTATCAGCATATAATGTTGTATGGCCTTATGGATTTTTGGTTAATGCAAATCTTATTTTACCACTATTATCATATTATATCATTGAATGCTTTTCCTCTCACCTCACACTTCTCTCCATCAAATGCAAACCACAAACTATATATATCTTTATTCCTTTGTAAAGAGTGATGTATACTTTTTAAAGAGTGATGTCTCTTCAAAAATAGATCATTGCTTATTATGTTATTAACAAGTCACTAACTTATTTTAATCTTAGCGTTGCTTTTTTAATATTTGTCTTTAATTTTTTTCCTAAGAGTTTCCTTCACAAATATCCAACATGTGTTTAAGGATAATTGGATTCCTCTTTTAATTATCTTCAAAACTTTCTTAAAGATAGTTGTTGCCCCTTACATTCACTGGAACCTGTTAATCGTTTCCCTATACATTCAC
Source organism: Sequoia sempervirens (assembly GCA_007258455.2). NCBI lineage: Eukaryota > Viridiplantae > Streptophyta > Pinopsida > Cupressales > Cupressaceae > Sequoia > Sequoia sempervirens. The sequence continues at coordinate 1,816 of VDFB02282911.1, read as the reverse complement.
TGCCTTATAATGAATGCTAATCATTTTCATTATTAATTTCTACCATTTTTCTTATACAATTTAAATTAGGTAATTAATATATGATTTCTTTTATTGATATTAATTTTTGCACTATAATGGATAGATAACTTGCTACACTTATGATCTTCTATTTTCATCTAACTTGGGTGACTTAAAGCATTATAAATATATAATTTTAGACACTTAAAATTGTCCTGGATGGTATTACACACTTGAATCTGGTCACTAATATTGTTTCCTCCTAAAATTCATCCTCTATTTTCCTGTTTGATTAAATAAGCTTAATTATTTAATTAAATGCATCATTTTCATCTATTAATCTAATTAGGTTAATTCCTCTCCCACACTAACATTTCATCTTGTTTAATTGAATAATGCAAAATATTTAAATTAAACCCCTTATCTCCTCCCATTTAATTAAATAATCTAAATCATTTAATTAAATGTCATTTGCAATCCCTTTTCATTAAATAAACTAATTATTTAATGAGAAACATTTTCCCCTCAACTTGCACAATCAAAACTTAGTTTTAATTAGAAAATTACTAACTTTCCTCACCCATCCACTTGCATAGGGAATATTTCAAAGGAATATTCTTCTATTTGGCTCCAAAAATGGAATATTCTTTCCTAACAAACTTTGTAAAAAACTTTCAAAGTTGTTACAAAGTGTGTTTGTTTGAATCATTTTGAGCCCTTGATGCTTTCTTTGATCCATGTGATCTTTGATTCTCATCCATTGATGAGAATCCTTGATCCATGTTTCACCCTTGATTCCATCTTGACCATTGATTGATCCTTTTCATCTTGACCATTGATTCTTCATTTTCTCTCCTACAAATACCTCACTATTTGGAGAGAAATGGATCCACCTTTTCATAGTAAAGTTATGCTTCTGAAATTCATACTCACTTGCATCCACATTTAGCATTTGTTAGCATTTTAGCTTAACCTTCATCCTTCCATTTTAGCTTAACTTGCATCCATTTTTAGCATAGTTTGCATTTGTGGCTTGCATATTTGAACTTCGTTTCCATTTAGCATAGCTTGCATCCATCTTCATCAAGAATTTTAGCATTTAGCAATCATTTTCATCATGTTAAACTAGTTTTGCATCCATGTTTCATTCATATTTCATTAGTTTCATTGGTTTTCATCAATAAAATCAATTGGAACAACTCGTATCATCCAAGGGATTGGGAAAGGGTTGTTATTCCACACCAATGCGACACCACTCCCCCAATGGGAGAATATTTGAAGTCTTACAATAGGTTTCTTTAAATCTTTCATGTTTATTTCATGTTTAGTTTAATTGATTCTTAGTTTTGAAGCTTTCAACTATCTCATTGGAATCATGGCTTAGGGGATTAAATATAGTCTAAATTCATTTGGATTTAGGGTATTTAACTCATACTATGACTATGATCACATTTTGGCACTAGAAAGAGGTCTATACTAACCGAATTTGATGAATTTCTCTTTAGATTCATGTGTTCTTGATTTTGCAGATACGACGCTTTTGAAGGCTACAGTGACACCATTGTAATGCGTCGGCATATAGCGATGCCTTTTTTTGAATTATAGCGATGCATATTAAATTTAGTGATGCATTTTAATATAGCGACACATATTTTTTTTGGATTTATCATTAATTTAAAAATGGTGATGCTATTGATATAACGACGCATTTTTTGTCACTGTTTTGTTGCAGAGTGACACTTTCAAACTTCACCAGAGCGACGCACCTCAATTATAGCGACGCATTTGTCAATTTCAGTGATGCCTTTGACTACAA
>VDFB02282909.1:0-13071 GCA_007258455.2 Sequoia sempervirens | reverse complement strand
TAAGCATCCATTAATGGATTCCATTATTAACTTAGCTTGCATCCATTTTTAGCATAGTTTGCATTTGTGGCTTGCATCTTTGAACTTCATTTCCATTTATCATAGCTTGCATCCATCTCCATCAAGAATTTTAGGATTTAGCACTCATTTTCATCATGTTAAACTAGTTTTGCACCCATGTTTCATTCATATTTCATCAGATTCATTGATTTTCATCAATAAAATTTATTGGAATGTCTTGTATCATCCAAGGGATTGGGAAAGGGTCATTATTCCACACCAATGCAACACCACTCCCCCAATGGGAGAATATTTGAAGTGTTAGAATATGTTTCTTTAAAGCTTTCGTGTTTATTTCATGTTTAGTTTAATGTGTTCTTAGTTTTGAAGCTTTCAAATATCTCATTGGGATCATGGCTTAGGGGAAATTAAACATACTCTAAATTCATTTGGATTTGGGGTATTTAATTCATACTATGACTATGATCACAATATTTTCATAAAGAATTCATTCAACATTAGTATAATAAATGTTATTCATAAATACCCATTGTTGATTTCAATAGTCGGCCTGCATTTGAATTACATAACTTTATAATTGACTTCCATATTATAAAGAATATCTTTGGAAGAAAGCACCACAATGAAAGGGAAGTCAGCTCTTCATTACTCCATGATATTCATATGTAAGTGTGTATTATTGTTCCACAATTATATATATTGTATTTATTCCATGACTTCCTTCTCATATTGAAATCTCTTCTTGCCAATAACCATATGTTCTCTATTACCTCATATTGAAGACTCCTTTGACATCAATAATAAGAATCTTTCGTAACATGAAATCAATGAAAATCTTGTTATCTTTGACATCAATGACAATATTTCCAACACATCCTACAATTATGATTGAACTAGCTATTGTTTCTCGATGAAAACAAGGAACTTTCTATGAGTGAATAGAAAACCATAGTTCCAATAGAGTCTAGCTATACAATGGTCTTTTGACTTGGCACAAACTTCCCTTGGAAATATTTTAATTTGAAATAATAATTGTGCTTAAGCTTTCAAAATCACACAAGAGAACTTGTACAAAATTTTCAAGCTACGAAAAAAGAAACCTACAAAACAAAAAAATAAAAAGAAAATGGGCATAGAATATTAATGGTTGATATGGGATTGTATATGGGTTAGGGGTGTTCCTTGATCAAACACCCCATTAGAGAATTTGTAAGCTCAATTCTCAAAAATAAGGGCTAAGTTGTAGAACCATTCTTTCAGCTAGTACTCCAGCCATAGTATACCCCAAACAATTGTTGTAGGTACTTTGAAATGGACTTGTACTACTTCCTTTGCCTCTTCCAGCTCTAAGTTGGGTTGTGGCCCTCCTTTTCTAAATCTTTGCCATGATGTACTTCTCCACATGTCTTTTGAACTAAATTATGCCATGTCCCATCCACCTCATTCAATTTCTATCTCCATTTTTTTCCTTACTATATCCATCTTTTCACTTTCCTATGTGCAAGTACTTTGTTTCCTCATCCCACTCCCTTTACTAACTTTCAAACCACTTCATTTTTGTATGCACCAATGTTAAAACTCACTGAGTAAAACTCCTCAATAAAAATGTGGTTTCCCTTCTACAACTAGTACCCATGCACATAAGCATCCCATGTACCCATGCCCTACCATTGTGTTATCTCCACTTGTAGAGAAAGCATAAGCATCCCATGTACCCATGCCCTACCATTGTGTTATCTCCACTTGTAGAGAAAGCACCGACATGGTGTATCCTAGAATTTTTGGGAGATTTGGGGTGTAAAATAGGACCATGCACAGCATAGATGTGCCCACACAGACGTGTTGGGTTCAACCCCATGGCACACAGAACAAAAATTGAATCAAATGAACAATGGATAACATGACAAGGTTTGTAATGAAGAATCTTTCAATGTGTGTCAATGTCCTCAAACATCTAGACATAAAACTTCTTAACAGGGTACCTTCTAATCCATGTAGTAGTAACAACCACCGAACCTATAGGATATTCTATGTTTTCTCCATCTATAATTGGGGCCTCCAATTTCTTTTTGGCCTCAACATAGCGACACAAGTAATAATTTGTTCCCTCTTCATTGTCTTCATCTGCAATCACTACATAAACATGTCTTGCATTGATATGTGAATCCAATTAGATGAATTTAATGAACATTACAAAAATACTACAAAGTAAGATAAAACTAGGAATTTTGAAAACTATGCAAGTAGATATATTATCTAGTTCTACTAGATCTTATACATGATCAAAGCGAATGGATAATTGTATCTATATGATTTTTAGTGTCGTCGGGAGATGATACATCTCAAGTGAGCTTAGACTTCTTAACCAACATTCCTCAACTCACTCATTTGGCTCACACTCATTTCAGGCTTGAACTGTACATGAAGAACAAAATCATTCCATATTCTATGTATGGATAGTCCATGAACCTGCATTGGAGCTTCTAAAAGAGTAGATCTCACTCAATCATGTTAGTTTACAACATTCCTCATATTTTGCAATGTTATACTATCATCTACCAACCAAAAAAATCTATGAGCTGAAGACTTACCTTCATTACCTAGACCCATTGCAACATTACACCACTCAATGATTGATTTTTCATTTTTCAACTTTGGAATGTCTTTGTACTTTAACTATTCTCATGCTAAGGCTATTTTAATACATGCTCTTGCACCATTGTGCTCCCCCTTTCCATGTCTGACCTCAAAGAAATTCCACATATATTGAGCACCACTAATCTTATGCATCCTGCTCAACCAATAAAAGATCATGGAGTTCTTGAATTGTGATGTACAATTATTTGACCATATGATATGTTTATAGAATGATATGCCCCTGCTATCCAAATCAGCATAGAACATCTGAAGCAACCTTGCATGAACCTTGTAGAATGTGTACGATCATCACTGATGTAAAAGTGATACTCCATCAATACCTTCTTGTCATCCTTTGTACTATCACTTGCATGAATGAATGCTATATGCAAAAATATAGCAACCTATATGGAGTTGTAGTATTGTGATTGCACCTCATTCTATGGTTGTAGTATGTAGTTTGTTGCAATGTTGACAACTGAAATGATGCATAGATCCTTGTCTCACTCAAAGAATGCATAGAGTAAAATAGTGTCAATAGGTTCATTTTAAAGTCTTTTGAGTATGTTGAGTGTTGGGATATATTTTTCTATGGCAGTCCTTAAGGGAGGTCTCCACGCATGGTGGAAAAGTAAACAAGATGAAAGTAGTGGATTTTATAACACTTCACCACATAGTCTAAATTAATTATTTATGAACAACAGGGTAAGAGATAATTGATTGGGTTGATTGGGCTATAAAAAATCAATATGTTATAAATTTAGGTTATAAATATAGACGTTATAAAAAGTAGAACAACAATTTGTTCTTGCGTTATATGAAGTATAAATGTATTTATTTTGTAACTTCAAAAGCAACTAAACTCTTTTATGTTGGTTTTATGTCCTTATAAATGATGGTTTCAAAGACCTACAATTTCCTTTATGATTAGATACTCCTCTAAATAACCATGGTACATTTTGGAATACTTTATATTTTGTTTAACAATTGATTAAACTTGGTTTTGGGTATTTTTAAATCTTCTCGTTCAATATAATTGTATGGGTATATGTACATATGTGTATTTATACACATACAACATATATCTACATATGCAAACATACTATTGGTTTTGCAAAGGGAAAATCCACAGAAAATACTAAACATGCATCAAATAATGGTGGTACAAGTAATGATTGATAATAACTATATAAATCTATTAAGAGGGATTACAGATTTGCATATAATTTTCATTACACATCATAAGAGTTTGATTCAAGCATCAATAAAATCAATGTGACACTATAGGATTTTTATGCATCATCAAATAAAACCAATACAACTCAATGATATATATTTCATTAGAACCTTAAAACAAAATACATAAAACTTAATAAAATTCACTAGGTCCTTCATGCAAAAGCCATAAAATCATCATGCATAAGAGTTAACATCATTGAACCATGATGCATAAACACACACAATACACCACCAAATTATTTTGTTGTAACCTTTATATAAATTGATTACATAAAATATATTTAAAGATTCAAACAAAAACCATGCAAATCAATGAAATGTGTCATTAGATTGTTCATATGAAATCCATAATCATCATTATAAAAATCAATCCCACTTAATACTTTATGCACACAATAGGACTTTGATGCAACCATCAAATGAAACTAATGCAATCCAATGGCATGTTTTTTATTTTAAATTCCATACAAAATTTATCTAGTAATCATTCGAAATAGTGAATGTCACTAACCATAATGCATGAACAAGCACACTATGCACATCATAAGAGCTTGATGCACACTAGTTTAGACACATGCTTCACACAAAAGCAATGAATCTAGTAAAATACTATTCCATTTATTCTAATCAACCTTGACCCACACCATATATTCCACATTTCATTTGAACTATCACACACAGTTAATTCCACATAACCATGATACATTAACAAGCACACCAAGCATTTCATATGGGTTTGAAATAACCTCTAAAAAAAACACATACAAATAAATGGCATATATATCATTAAAGTACCTTCAAACCAAATCCATCATGAAACTAAATGATATATATCACTAGATCCTTCATGGAAAATCCATACAATCACATGAAAAAATCAATATCACTCAATTATGATGCATAAACAATCACACCAAGAATGTTATATATGAGTTTGATATAAATTTCAAATAAAACTCATACAACTCAATAGTATATGTCATTATTAATTGCAAACAAAACCCAACATGTAACTAAATGATGTCACTAGATCCTTCATGTAAATGTCATGTACAACCATCATGTAGAAGCATCAATGTGACTCAACCATGATGCATGAATAATTAGCTTTCAAATAAGATCGATATAAAAAAATTGTAACCTTAACACAAAATCTAAAACAATTGTAATATGTTATGTCATATATGTCATTCTACCTTGATGCACACCATTTTTATGTTATATTAAAATAATTAGACATAATATTGAATGTCACTCAGCCATGAGACATGGACAAACACATTAGGCCTGACATAGTAGTTTTTTGTCTAATTAGAATTTGATAAATTTCACTTAACCATAATACATATGCACACTAAGACTCCTCATAAAAATAAAAGACATACATGTCATCAAACCATTGAAAAAAACATATAATCAATGACACTTTGTTAACATCATCAACCTTAATCTACAAGAAAACCAAACACTCCATAATGGTTATGTCTAGATTAGCTACACAAACCTCATACAAAACACATAAGATTCAAATCCTTCACATGTCATCATGAAGCACAAGAGTCAACCATGATACATGGACAAGCACATAAGGCATATCTTAGGAGTTCTTTGTAACCTTAAAAAACCCATACAAATCAAACAAATATACACCATCATAAACTTCAAATAAAACTCATAGAAATTAATGCTATATTACTAGACCCTTTACACAAAATCCATATAACTACAATGAAAAAAAGTGAATTCCACTAACCATGATGGAAATGGACTACTTTAAGAAATGCAAATAGAATACATAGTCATGTTTGTGTTGAGTTGAAATCCTCTATATAAGTTTATAAGGATTCATCTAAATTATGTCATGTTCTTTCATTTTTTTGTCAAACTCATAAAAAAACTGACTATTTATGCAACTTCCATCTAATTCAATGTTGAATTCTATGTAAAACTATTATGATTACTAAAATTATGAAAACAATGGGTCTATATTATCAAAATTAAATAAAAAACTCATAATAAACATTTCAATTCTTGAAATACATGAAAATATTACCTGAGATAATCAAATTTGATGTAAAAACTTTAAATTATCTTCTTCTACGTTGTCAAGCAAACAAAATGGTGCTGATCAAAAGGTGATGGAGCAAGAAAAATATGGTAGTACAATGATTCAACTACATGAAAAGGTGTTTCCTTGTCAAACAAAGTGTAATAAGTAGACAAAAGTAGGGAATTGTGGGCCTGTATCATGGGTCAACTGCCTTTCTTATCATTTTTGGAAAAGGCCATTTGGCGCTCACCAAATTTGGTGAGCACCAAATGAGTTGTATAAAGAATTTACAATTTGGTGAGCGCCAAATGAGCTCTATAGAGAATTTGCAAGTGTGAAGGCCTCAACCCTACACAGAGACCTACATAAGGGAGAGAGAAGAGTAGGAGAGATCTAGAGGAGTAACAAGGGATGGAGGGAGAGGTTTAATGATCTTTATTCATAATGAAGAGGATACTTTTCCCCATTTAGTCAACTTTGCACACATGCAAGTCACAAAAACAACACACATGGCATCCTAAATGATTGGAACAAGGTAAAATGGTGCTAGTGACAAAGGTCAACAACATTGTTGCGGGTAAACCCACAAAAGTGGTTTACAATTTGAGTGAGGAAGGAAAAGTTGCAAAAAATGATCCCATGCAAAAAAAAATTGTTTTTGGGGTTCGAATGAACCCTTTGGTTCGAGTGAACCAAAAAAGAGTTTGAATGAACCCTGGTTTGAGTGAACCAATTAAATGCAAGGTCCCACCATTCCCTCCAAAAAACACAAAGAAAATATTTTTTGAAAGAGGTTCAAATGAACCTGGTTGAGCAACCCCCCTTTTCCCACCTTCTCACCCTCTGGCACCAAAAAGTCAAGAATTTTGTGTTTCAAAGCTCGGGTTAAGGATGAAAATGGAGGAGACTTCACAGACCCAACTGGATGATGATAGTCCTCAGAACGAGCTATCCAATGAATATAATTTTAATATGTTTTAGCTTTATTATGTATTTGTTTTTTTAGTTTTATTAAACATAGGTTGTTCACCAAAAATCAAACTGTGTTATGCACATGTGGAAAAATAGCAAATTATCAAAAAATTCAAAAAATATGAGTGCACCAAATATTGAAGTCCTTGATCCAACAAAAAAAAAATGAATTTCAATACATACAAAAAAGTTGTGTTATACAGTCCTGTTATGTTTGAGTTGTAATTGGTTTGACTTCGAGACTTGATTTAAGGAAAAATATTCAATAAACACTATCTAACCAATTGGAAGCACTAGGATATCGAAGTTACAATCTAAATTCGAAAAAATGAATTTTATCCTTCATAAAAACATTGTGCTATACAATGAGCACCTCTTAAAAATGGTTTATTGAAAAAAACTAGTTTTCAAAGGAGATGGAAAAATTAGTGCAATCTAATTCCAAAAATTTTGAAAAAAATATATTTAGAGTCTAAAAACAAAATGTGAAAAATCACTAGTTTGCATCATCTTCAAATTCTTCACGGTTTAGCCGCTATAGGTGCTTGAAAGTGAAGATTTAGTTAGAAAAAAATATTTCAATGTCTAGTTTGGCCAAAAATTGTAAACCAGTATTGTGGGATCACCCTTGAGGAAGTGGTACAACATGTTACTTCACATATGTTATGAGCTCTTTCACTTGCACTAGTTGTTTTACTTGTGCCATTCAAGGTCTTTTGTAAGAACTTAAATTTGAACCCAAATCATGGCCATCTTAGCAACTGGTAGCATCAAGTAACGATTGTTGAAGTTTCTTAATTTGTGTCAAAACCTTGGCATCATGCTTCTTTAGGATACTACGCTATTCCATCACCTACATATAAACTTTGTGAAAAAATTCTTGAATGGTGTTGAACTTGATGATGTCCTTGGAGTGTGAGACCTACCCTTCAATGATCTAGACTTATTTTCTATTTAACTCATTAACATATTGTACATGTTATGTTATTGTTTACTTCTATGGTGTTGGATTTTTTTTTTTGCATTTGACTATGGTTTGGTAATATTTACATGAATAGAATAATTTTGATCTTGTTTATGATGTCATCGCTATGAGTTCATAATTAATTAATTTGTTTCATTTCTTATGTGGTTGACATGAATGCTTAATTAATGAATTGAAATCCTAAAATGAGAGAGATAAGTTCACAAAGAGGGAAATATGGGTAAGGAGGGAGGGAGAGATGTGGAGAGGGAGGGAAATAACTAGAGAGGGGAGAGATATAGAGGCATGAGACCTACAATCCTAGGGACTGAGGGGTGAGAGACATAGGGGGAGAGATAGGGGTGAGAAAGAGAAGAGAGGGAGAGAGAGAGAGGTGGAGAGGGAGGGAAATAACTAGACAATGAGAAGAGAGATATAGAGGTGAGAGACCTATAGCCTAGGGGGGAGAGCGAGAGACATAAGGGGGGAGATAGGGGTGAGAGAAATAGAAGGGGAGAGAGGTGGGTAATTAAACAAGGGATGAGAGATAGATGTGGCTAAGGAGGGATGGAGAGGTAGACAAGGAGTGACTGAGAGACCTAGAGAGGGGAGAGGTAGAGAGGTGAGGGGGAGAGAGAGGACAGAAATAGAAGAGAGGGAGATAGAAAGGAAAGTATTGGTTGAGGAGTAATAAGGGATGGAGGGAGAAGTAAACATGGAGGGAGTGAGAGGAATAGGGAAGGAGGAGATAGAGAGGTGATGATGTAGAGAGAGGAGGTGAAGAGAAGAGGAGAGAGAGAAGAATGTAATGTCTCATTTTTTTATTTCAGAAATATAATATAATTTTAATTAATTAATACCTTCCTCCAATTGTTTTGATTAGAGGTAAAATATGGGTTTTGAAGGGGCCCGTAACCCTATACAAAAAAGGACAACTAATAAAAATAGGAAACAACATTAGTTAACCATCAGCCCAACATCAGCAAACCACCAACCAAAAAGAAGGAAACTAGCTAGCACCACTACATATTGTTCAGAATTTCAACAGCTTCCATCTCACTAGCAACAAGCTTCTTCCCCTTAGCCCCAACATCAGCAACCTTAATACCTGAGGCCCCAGCCTAATTTTTCATTCTATTTCTAGTCCTAACCCTAGGCCCACAAGTATTTACCTCACTATTCAAAACAAAACCTTTAGTAGCACCCTTAACAACAGCATAATCCTCAACCATCAGCTTACCCTCAATAGTAATAACATCAGTAGACACATTTTCCTTTCTCTTTTTAAGTCAATATTCATTAGGGGAAATAGCCTTCACCATTTTATTAGAAATAGAATTGAGGCCATCCATTAAGTTATCAAATTGGCTTTGGACCAAAGGGTTCTCAGCCTTGCTAGCAACACCTCTAATACAAACATTGGTCCTATTGATCTCATGAAAGAACCATTTGAATATTTTAAATAGCACATTAACAATATCACAAGCTAAGCCCAACACATCAGAAAGATCCACCCTATCAAATTTTTCAATACATTTTCCCATAGCAACATCCTCTTTAGAGGAACTCACATGAACCTTTTCAGTAGAAGCATCCTTACCTTTACCAGCAGGGATAGGAGATTTCATCCTGTGAATGGAATTGGCAATCTGCTCCACAATAGCCATTCTCTTTTGAATCCTATCTACATCCACGTTAGTGATTCCCACAGCCTATTCACCACCCATAGCTCTAACCTTCTCCGACTTCGGCAACCCAATGATAGCACTCAGAACATCCTCATCATGGATACCACCAGCTAGGGAGGGAGGGAAACCCTTATCCAAGAATTTCCCATCTTTTTCCTGAGCCTTTCTCTTAATCTTTGCTTGGGTTTTACGCCGCGAATCTGAGTCGGGGAAAACTTTACGCCGTTCATTCTTATCCAGCTATGGAAGGAACGTCACATCACATCATCCTTTGCCAAGTCATATATCCGCCTTCTCATCCAGCTTCGGCACCACTCGATTTACTGAGCGGAAATGAGACCCCTCACTCAAAGAGGCATGCGAGATTTGGACATAGTCCCAGCATTATCATCCCTGTCATTTCCAGTTCTTTATTCAAAATAAGCCTCCTCTTCTTTAGTTTCTTAGAAGCCCTTTCCTCTCCCAAATCCATTCCATAGCCCTCCCTAGCTTTAGCAGAAATGTCCTTTGGAGAAAGAAGAGTTTTGTGAACATCATAAGCTTTCACATGTTCATAAATCAAGAGAATCAACCCCAAATGTAGAACAGGATTTTTGTGGTTTTTCCTATGCTCTTTAATCCCAGAGTCCATCAACATCAGCAAATAGTATGGAAATGACACCCATTTCTTGTGCCAAAAATGGTTAAGCAATAGAAAATGGTAAGTGTTAATGGTTGTGTACCTTCCTTCTAGGGTAACATACCTCATGATTTCTTCAACAACATCAGGCCCAAGAGCCTTCAAGGAACTCCTCAGATACCCACCACTCTTCCTGAAGCTGGAATTCACTTCGGCCTCTTCTTTTGAAGAAAGGGCAGCCAGCGGCACGAGATTCTTTCTTTTCCCTAAAACGCTTTCATACCACTGAATAGCCAAACCGGTAATGCGGAGCAGTAGATTCCTCATCCCACCACAGGTTCCCTACCATCAAATTGAGGTTCTCTTTCCACCCTTCGCAGCCATATATGGGTCCGCACGAGATTGTACCATACAATTTCTCCATGAAAGGAGTTAAACCTCCATTTTCTAAAATCTCCACGCCTCCTTTCTATGCTTAGCAGTATCACAGGATTTAGGCTCGACATGATTTTTGTCCCCACCCATGACGAAAGAAAACAGAGACCACGTACTTGGCAAGAAAATCAAAAGAAGGCAACAAACACCACCCAGAACTGAAGTAACCAACAGAAGACTCTGAAAACTTTGGTGACTAACACCCACAATCCATGTGAAGCCAGCCACAGGACATACATACCATAATGAATTTGAACTTTGCACCTTATGCCAGCATTTCCTCAAAATCATAACTTTAACATCCTTACTAATGTTATTCAACCACGTGAGTAAGGACGTGCACACCTTAATGAATAAAAGGATCACCATTAGATTAACCTTAATTAATAATAATGGTTGTGGCCTCAAAAGGGATAGGGTCATTTAAATCCCAGACCTTACTATCTCTAACTCCAAAGTTAGCGAAGAAATCAGCTAACATATTTCCCTCTCTCAAAATATGGGAGATATAAACATTATCAAAGGATTTAATAATTTCAATGGAATCCTTGATCAAGGCCTCGATTGTCCAAGACGAAGGAGATATATTATTCAAATTATTGATAATGTTCAGAGAATCACCCTCCAACCAGATCTTCCTGTAACCTCTTCTCTGAGTCAAATCAAGACTATGATAGGCAGTAGCCACCTCCGCATAGTGGATTGTATGGGTTCCCAAAGGGAGTGCCACAGACCTTCCTCCAATTGTTAATTCAAAAAAGGAATTTAATTAATTAAATAGTATTATATTATTGTGACTTATTAAATGTAAATTCAAAAATAAAGTCACAATTTAAAAATTAAAAGAGAAAAAAGAAGAGAATGCAAGGAGTCACTAGGTGTTACGAAATGGAAAGAATAAAAGAATTGTTGGAAGTTCATTTGAGGAGGTCAGGGGAACTTTTGGGATATTGGAACACGGTTCTTGGCTAGAAGAATTTCTAGAAATTTGTGAGGACAAAATTTTCTTCTCACAAGGAATATCAACTTCAGTGTTGGGAGATACACCTAGGTCGATAGCTGACAGTTCTACTTCAGGGACTGTGCTAGAGCTGAATTGTGGGAATTCAAAGGTGTTTCATGTAAGTTGAATTTTATCAAAATTTCAAGTATTGAAGAGAATAATCAATCTATAGAATTACAAGAATTTAAGGATTGATAAGTCTGGATTCATTGAGGATCCTTGAACCCACTTGTCATCCTAGAAGGGAGTCGACCCTTCTCTACAATAGGATTTTAAACGTTTTCTAAAATAGAATTTGATCGGGTACCTCGGCCATTCTAAAAAAAATCATGCAGAGATTTAGTTAAGATGTCGATGTTTAAAAGGTAATCATAAAATCATTGAATCGAGAGTTTCTTAAGTTTGATGTCAATACTCATGCCTATGATCACCAATAATCAATAATTAATTGAAATTGTTGTTTCAAATCAAGAATACCATCTTGTCTAAGGTAACGAATACTGAAGGAGCCATCCCAGGAGTGAATTTGTAATACTTAGGAGTGTTTTTGTTTCCTCCGTGAAGTTTTGAAAGAAATGAAAGTTGTGGAATTTTCAAAAAAGACTTCAATTTGAGACTAACGTGGGAGTTTCAAAGAGTTAGTTTATTTAGTGAAAGATTAATCTGAATCCAGTCACTATTGAGAAGTTTTGAGCACTTCTTTTTCCTATCGCTAGTCTGTGATTGCAATTACAAAGTGTTGTAAGGAGGCTCGAATATTTTAGGGACGCTATTCATAGATGTCGCTTCATGAATAGATTGGGAGCTACTTCAAAGATATTTTGGGAGATATCTAAATGAAAGATGTATTGATTTTGGGTAGTCGATGCTAGAAGAATATTAAAGAAGTCATTTATTTTATAAGCTACCGCTTCAATATTTTCAAAGGGACGGGATTAATTCTTTCTAGAGCAGCTTAAGTTTTATGCCACTAATACGAAGGAAATAAGATAAGTTCGAATATTTAGTTGAAGTAATTTGATTTGAATAGTTCTACTTAATCTTTAGTTTCTTATCAAGTGGAGTGTCAAAATTTAAAGGGATCGAATTAATCTTCCTTCATCACCGCTGCATTTAAAGGGAAGTAATTATTTTATTTGATGTGGTTCGTGGCATCTCATCTCAATGTTGTTTGTTGGCAATATAGGGGATTCGATGATTTAAGGAGCATTTCATAGGAAGAATCTAGTGCCACTTCACTAAGATGAACCTGTCAAGGAGCTACATTGAAGGATGTATTAGGGACTTGTATCCCATTTTGCTTCAAAGCAATTGTTGATTTGAGACAAGTTTGGTAATGCATATAGACAATTAAATATACTTCCTGTTACACCATTTTCTGACGAGCAGTGATGTAGACCTTGGGAAGGATTTTGACCTATGTACACCTTGAGGAGGACCTAC
>VDFB02282908.1:0-38637 GCA_007258455.2 Sequoia sempervirens | reverse complement strand
TTGGATTCCGGGTGACTGGTTGATCTGATGATTGCATCACCAGACTCACTGCGGAGCTGGGAAGAATCTAAACAACATTGCCTGGCAGCACGAACCCTGATTTCATCATTTGATACCCTAAAAAGTTGGGCGCCTATCTCCTCCAGGGGCACCCATGGCTTCCAGACTTAGTTTTTATTTTGCAGTTTTCGCCTTCCTCTCCTTGTTCAACGTGCTTACCTTTGCCCTACTTGCTGGAAACTGAAAATTGACAAAGGTATGAAGGTTTGGGTGCTTAGACTGAGCTGGGGCGCCTGGAGTCTCCAATGTTAGCCAAAATTTTACATTTTTCAACTTTCTCAGCTTCCTTTCTCCATTCTTCATTTTGCGTGCATGTCCAGCATTTGAATGCTTGAATTTGACACCTGGCAACTGACTAACCTCCATTGATGACTCCAGAGTTCTTTAAATGCTTTCTGAAATTGAAAAAGCAAAATAGACCCACTAGGGCAAAACTGATCATTTTGTGATTCTGACTACACCAACCTTATGAGGAAATATTTTCAACCAATCAAAATCAGTTTGAACCCTAGAAGCCACACTTTCTATTTTTAGAAAATTTTGCCAACATCCATTTTGAAAGAAACCCAGAAAAAGTTACTATTTTTGAAAAGTTTCTAAAAATAGATGAAAAATTGAGATCTGGGTTTTGTAGATTTGGTCGCTCTGAGCCGACCCAGATCATTAGATTTTGAAAATTTCAAGTTTTCGCCCCTCATGCAAGACATGCAAACCCCAATTTTGACCTTTTTGACAAATTTTGACAAGACTTATACTCATTTCTTCAAAATGCCTAAGTGTAGCAAAAATTTTAATTTGGGGTACAACAAACATGAAAATCACAAGTCAAAAAGTCAAAAGCGCCCCTGCAGGCCAGGGGTGCCCATGCTTTTGAAAGACCTAAACCAACTTTCAAAATCCACAAAGCCAATCATCCTTTCCAAGACTGAGCTGGTTATCCATCCCATGTTTTAGCGAGATCATCAAACTCATCAGTCAGTGACAATCTTAGATCAGAGCACAGAAGATCAAAATGGAGGAATTGAAGAACACTCAAGAAATTGACTAAGTCTAAAGCTAAAAGCGCCCCTATTGGGAAAAGACGCCCTTGAATTCGAGGCATCAGATTCAGGTTTTGAGCTTTGCAGCTCCAGGCACACTTAATCAAAGTTGTTCAATCTCAGCAATGGATCTATCAGCAACAGCTCAAGATCAACGAAGCAACCAGAAACGAGGATCAAATGGAGGCATTTCATCACAGAAAAGAATGAAAAAGTGTTCAACTCCTCAAGAGGGACGCCTAAAAAGTCAAAGCAAGATCTATTGATTGGAGTTCGATATTTTGAAGGCTTCTCATGTCTAAACATCCCCAAATTGGTGGAAATCAGTGTTGGGAACTCCAAATCAGCCAAAATGACTCCTCAATCAAGACTTGGCGCCCAAACTTGATGTATTCAAGCATCAATCATTATATATCAAGCCTAGGCGTCACAATTCATTATCTTTCTTTGCAGGTTGAAGACAAAAACAACAATTTCTTCTCCAAGATGTCTTTTCAA
Source organism: Sequoia sempervirens (assembly GCA_007258455.2). Classification (NCBI taxonomy): domain Eukaryota; kingdom Viridiplantae; phylum Streptophyta; class Pinopsida; order Cupressales; family Cupressaceae; genus Sequoia; species Sequoia sempervirens. Next base: position 37,039 of record VDFB02282908.1, on the reverse strand, counting down.
GATCTGACAGAGGGGTTTTCACCGTTCTTCATATTTTTGAAGATCAGTTGCACAAAAGGATAATTTATCAGAGGTTGCATCCAGAGGCATAATTTTTCCAAAAAGACAGTTGATAACTTCCAATCTTCTTCTTGTATTTTTCCTCTTTTCTTGTCTTAGATTTTCTTGCATGTCCAAGAAAGCAACAGATAATCACAGATCTAACCAACTGGGTACCATCCGCACAACTTTTCCAACAAAACCCACTTGTTGAATTTTCCAGAAATAGAACTTGCTGCCCCTATTTTTGGGGGATTTCCAAAAAAAGTCACAAATCTGAAAATCAAACGGATTGGGTTTGTTTGGAATTGAAGCACGAACAATACCCTTGTGTCAGATTTTTTCCGGAAAAATACTTCTCGGCAGGTGCTATTTTTAGGGGTTTTTGAAAAGTTACCTTAACAGTATCGTGTGCATAGTTGATCTTTAAGTTTTTCATAATGCAATTCTCCCAAGTGCAATACAAGACCAAAATGGTCTTGATTCATGATTTCTTGAAAAAGATAGACACTGAGTTGCATCAGGTACACCAAGAGGTCGACTCGGAAAAGTTGGAAAGCATAGACCAGTGCACATTATAGAACATTGAGCAATTCAGATTGCTTGAGGCTGCATCAATCCCCATCACATTACAAAGCGTGAAGTTTGTAATAGCTTGCATTAGGCATTACAACCCTACCACACGAGAAATCCGATCAGTGGATGGGTGAGTGATTTGTAGCCTTAAACCTAAGGATGTCGAAAAGTGTTTTGCTATTCCACCATGCCCGACATATGTGGTCATATATGTGAGAGAATGCAAAAAGGCATTTGAAGCATCAAAAGATAAGTGCCGATAGAGAATAGCAGAAAAATGGTTAAAAAGCAAAAAGGCCAACTTGCCCAAGAATGTAGGGTGTGGAGAGTTCTGAGATGAGTATGCAATGATGATCACTCTACTCAATCGTATCATTGGACAGGAGGAGGCAAACCAATTTCAGTCGTGGATGGACTACATCATCGCCAAAATTGTAAGCAACAAAGAGCATTACAACTAGTCCACCCTCATGAGTGATACACTCCACAAGAAAATGACCAGGTTCTTAGAGGCTCACAGGTTTCCATGTGCTCATATCTTGTATACCTGATTGCCTTCCAAGGCCACTTCATAGCATTAAACATTGTGGGAACCATAGGTGTGTAGAAGGTCCACGACAAGCACAACGGCATTTCAAGCGGATAAATGATCTCTTCATAATGCACACCGTAAGGTACCTCGACCATGAGATGCCTATACGTATATAACCAGCAGCCAAGGAGGCAATGGTGGACTGGGCGAATTGGTTCATCCAATTCCCCACCTTCACCTATATACGCGTATATTGATACAACAGTCATCCTGCTATGTTACCTCGCTACCCTTCAGATAGGGTAGTCTTCATGGAGTTCTTGCGGCAGTTGGCCGAAGTTCACTCTCATTTGCTTCTCAAGCGCAAGATGGCTACAAACTTTCCTTTCCAGATGGGACTCTACAAGTGTAAAACACAGCTGATGCCAAAGTCATGGGCCAAGAGACGGTGAGACTTAATCTAAAATATCTCATTGAAAGACGGTCATATGATCCTAAAGGCCTTTATGCAACACACCTTGAGCAACACTCTTTACACGAGTCTTCCATGGAAGACTATTTGGTCAACTATGAAAATGAGTTTGATGTACGAAGACGTAACTACAGCTAGTTTAGACTTCCACAAATTGTTGTTTTCATGACAGAAGATGTGGAAGGCCTATCCGATGATGATAGGGAAGTTATTCTTCCTTCATTCTTCGTGGATCAAGTAGACTCACAACCACTTGGAAAAGTGGATTGATATGCCAAGGAGAGTACATCTATAGAGGAAAAAACAAGTAGAGTTGTCAAAAACAGTCAACTCTACTTGGACAGTAAGAAGACAAGGAAGGTAGTAATTCCCAGTGTTGTACCCAAACCAAATTTTTTGCTTCATTAAGGCATTTTGCTTAAAAGAGTCTAAACCTTGTTAAAATGATGTCAAAATACAGTTTTTGGGCAAGTCAAGTATGGATTCTGGTCAATGTCATGTCAGTCATCAGCAGCAATTGGTCAGTACCTGGAGGTCAGACTCAAAGCAGGACATGTTATGATGGAGAAGTCCTTCACGGCAGAATTATACTCCTACAAGGTCAATTCAATGGCCAGAACAGTGTTTACGGAGGCAGAAACAAATGAAGACATTTTGCAAAAAGCAGATTTGCACCCCTGTAGCCCAGGGGCACCCTTCTTTTTGAAGGCTCGGATTTAGTTGCTTTCGCTTGCAAATATGTTCAATCTCTTCAGAATTTAACCAGCTTTCCGATGAGCTGTCAAGCGATGTCATCCGAGTTGCAGAACTCAGGTAATTGAAGTCAGAAGCTCAAGGTACGAAGAGAATGCATGTCACAAAGGCTGTCAAATTTTCAGTTTCTGCGCCCATGTAGCTCAGGGGCGCCCTTGAATTTGACCCCTCAGATAGATGAATCTGCAAAATTTGTTTCTGGGGGATCTTTTCTAGTTTAGTTCAGCTCCGCAACGCACTAGTTCACAAGATGATCTGACATTCTGAGTGATCGTGACAGAGGTTCTACCGAGCATGTATACCAGAGGGTGGAAAAATATAGAAATACACACCTGTACCTCTGTAGGCCATGGGCGCCTAGCCTTTAGGCCTGCCAGATGGAGTCTTTTGCAGTCACAGTCTTCACAAGACTTGTGCGAAATTCTCACAGCTATCTAGCGAGTCTAGTCATCCGCCCCCGGGATTTGTCAAACGCTCATACATGAAGGGTCAGTGGAGATCACTGAAGAAATCAGACAACCAAAAAAATGGCTAAGTATGGCAAATACACACTCCCTTGGAAAAGCCGCCCTTCTTTCTGAGGTCTTAGAAGCAATTTTCTCGCTTCGTCACTTCCAGAGAGATCTCTTCTCAGTACTTCTAGCTACACAGAGAGATTGTCGGTGCACGAATCGGAGCACTCCAGCGCCCGGTGTCAGGGGTCAAAGTATGGTGTCCGGATGAACATTACACTTTTGTCAAATTAGTGATTGCGCCTTCACAAGCTAGGGGCGCCCTTGCTTTTGGGGTTCTGTAATGTCCCCATTCTTTCACGAGCATTAGATATGGTGGATTAGCCTATAACATCAACCCTCGTAGGCTAATGATTCTGGATAGAGGGTCACTTGAACGGGCACTTGGTCGTGAATTTGCAGTATTGATATCTGGAGTATGGTGACAGGGTGAATTTGTGCATTTGGCGTGATAATTGTGCTTAAAATTATGATCTCCACCTTTTATTTCACCTTCTCTGGCTTAGGGACCATGTGTCTATTATTTAAAGGGGTCACTTTATATTTTTCAGTTACTATTCATTACTAAAGTGAAAAAAGTTATAACTTAAGTGAATAGTAACTCACTTTAATGAATAGTAATTTCAATGTGAAATTAAAAGGAAGAGGAAAAGTTCGACCCTCCTCATGTTATTGAGTTATTTTGTTGCTTGAGCTTTGAGGGTTGGAGATTGTGGAAGAGGGAAATTAGGGTTTCCTGATTTCAGCAGTGTGTAACCCTGGTGGGGCTTTGTTCTTCGTTTTCAAGCTTCTTGATGGTGTGAAATACCACCTTAAAGTTGCAGATCAGAATTTGCATGCTTCATTTGGAGTCAAATATTGCTGTTTGCAAGTGATTAGAGCGATCTTTTGGAAAGGATTTTGCTGCCATAGACTCCATTTGCTTCTACGAAGGAGCTGTTCGCATTTTAGAAGGTTTTTGGAGCTGATTTTTGCACCTACAGCCAGCCGCCATTTCATGAGGGTTTCAATCAGCATAAAGAAAAAAGACGCCTTCTTATAGTGACTGCAATTACTTAAAAAAGGGGCGCCCTTACCCTAAGAAGACTTCCAATCCAGATTTCGGTGGGAGAAGTTTGTATTTCATGTTGTGTGAGCAATTTACTTGGGGCGGGTACTGTAGCAAAGCACTATTCACAGTGCTATTTGGCTGTAAGTTAAAGTTTAGTAGAAGATATATTTGGCTTCAAGTCTGGTGTAATCTATATGTTGTATGCACTCTATTATATAATGAAGAAATCGTATTGGGCTTCTAAAATGAGTCGTTACTTGATGTACCTCAGTTGATTAGTTTCTTAGAAGTTGCTTCATGTTCATGCTCTTTAGTTCTTATTTAGCATTCTTAGCAAGTAAACTCAAACACAAGGACGAAATACAAACCAAAACATAAAAATCAGACCTAAAATCACAGTGGAACAAATCAACAGAGTGGTGATTCACTACAGGTTCCTAATGCGGCTTTCAGGTTCCTTACATATAGTCGTTGGTTGCGGAATTCTTCCAGTCACGCAATGAACCTATCATCCAGTCAATAGGGTTCATCATTCACCAGTAGCGGCAGTTTGAAGCGTCAGATGGAAAAACGGAGAAATGGCCAAGTCTAGAGACCTTGCATCAATTTAATCAAAGGTGCCTAATTTTTTGAGGTGTCAAACGTTGTTTTTAGCAGTTGTAGCTCCCAGCAGACATTTCATCTTTGCTCTGCAGGCTTCGCAATGGATATCTCAACTCAGTCACAACCTCAATTAGGCATCCAGAAATCAAAGCTGAACATAGGCAACTATAACTTTCAGTGAGCTATAAAGTAGGAAGTTAGTAAAAAATTTCATAACTTTTGCATATGGACGCCTGGAGAATCAAATTTGGACTTTTCGGAATCAGTGAATTTTTCTGAGTGCATCCAGATGCTGAGATTTTTATTAAAATAATATTAAATTCATCTTTTTGCATGCATTCATTAAATGGGTGATTTTCTTTAATACTCCAATATTGGCACCCTTTGTAATATTAAAATTACAAATTTGCATGCAAGGGTAACTGAATATTTTAATATTATTTATTTTTCGAGACTTCGAGTCAATGCCAGTTCGAACTAAAGGGGGTCATATCACGATTTTTCTTTTTAAGTCAGGGTTTAAAGCTTGCAGTGGCGCCGTTATGGTACGATTTTGCTCTATTTATTCAAGTTTGGCGTCATATTTCATTCATCTAGCTTGAGCAAAGGCGAATTTCTTCCTGAGTTGGGTGAATTTTCATTAGCAATCAATTGTGAAGACATCAAAAACTTTCTTTTGCAGGTACAAGTCTAGATTCATTAGCAGAATTCATGATAAAGTGGCGATTTTAGCAGAAGAAAAAGCATCAAAACCTCAATCTTCTGTCTCAAATTCTTCCATTTCTCGTCTTATTTTCTTTCGCATGTTCGAGAAACTGGCGACTTTTGACAAAACAAATCATCTAGGTCGATTCAGAATAGCTTCCTCGACAAAACCGATGTGCTAGAATTTTCAAGAAAATTTGTTTCAAAGCATCAATTCTCAAGGCTCTAATTTTCTTAACTGAAATCCCTTTGCATGGTGGCATAGAAGTCCAATTTTCGCAAATCTAACATTCTGGGTTGTCTTAGAATCTTTTTCTGGACAAAACCCATATCTTAGAATTTTTCGTGAAAATTGCCCTCCGATAGGCTATTTTTTAGTCTCACCAGGTATTTTTAGCTTTCTAGAAAAGTTGTCAGAATATAGTCATGTTCACAGTCAACAGGCGAGTTTTTCATAATCCAGTACACACAGCTCGAATTCAAGACTAAGTCAGTCTTGACTCATGACTTCATCGGAACAGTTGACACGAATCTACATAAGGTGCTTCCAGAGGCAATCTTGGATCCAATCAAGATAAAAGATTCAATACTTCAAAACATTCAGCAATCCAGGTTGCTTGAGGTTGCTTCTATCCCTGTCTCAGTACATTGCATAGAGTTTGTAATGTCTTGTGTTAAGCATTACAATTCTGCTAGTCACGAAATACAGTCAGTAGATGGACGGGTGATGTGCAGTCTCAAACCCCTGGATATCGAGAGATTTTTGGTATTCCTCAACATCCGAACAGTCCAGTCATTTCCATGGACCAGTGTGAGAGCATTCAATGCTGATATGGACAAGTGTCAAAGTAAGATGGCAAAAAGATGGTTAAAACAAAAGAACAAGTTCTCGAACAATGTGGGTCGTGGTGAGTACAAGGAGTATGCGATTTTGATCGCACTTCTCAATCGCGTCTCAGGTCATGCAGATGCAAACAGATTCCAGCCCTGGATGTATTATATCAATGGTCAAATCATCTTCGAGCGAGAGCATTATTACTAGGCATCCTTCATAAACAACATTCTCCACGAGCAAATTATCGGTTTTCTAGTTGCCCACCAGTTTCATATGTGTTCTTACCTCATATACTTGATCGCCTATCAGGGTCAGTTTAGAGGATTGAACACAGTAGGCATACTCAGTGTACAGAAAGTCTACCATTACTATGACCAGCTTGAGTTCACAAAGGCTGAACAACATTTCAAGTGTGTGCATGAGGCTTTCTTGACGTACACAGTAAGGAACCTAGACCGGGAGTTGCATGTTTGTATCTCAGCGGTTGCCAAAGCAGTGATGGTAGATTGGGCGGACTGGTTCATTCAGTTCCCTACATACACCTACATCCGCGTCTATGGATACAGAGGAAATCCAGCTATGCTTCCATGTTATCCTTCGGATAGGACAGTCTTCATGGAGTTCCTGAGGCAATTGTACGATGTTCATCTACGTTTGCGCCACAAGCGTAAACCAACTGCCAACTTTCCAATGCAATTTGGAATCTATTCGTGCAAGACAGCAGTTGATGCTAAAGCTGCAGGACAAGAGTTAGAAAAGGTTCATCTCAAGTAACTTGTCGATGCACGCACCTATGATCCTTGGGTTCATTATTCAACACGCCTTGGTGGTTGCCCTTACCATAAGCCTACAATGGAGGATTATTGGGTGAACTGCGAGGATAACTTTGAGGTGCGCAAAGGTAGCTACAGCAGGTTCTCTCTCTCAAAGATTTATGTCTTCTTGGCAGAAGATGTGGGAGGTTTTTCAGATGATGAGGGAAATGTTGGCGTTTAAATTCGCACCTCTGGAATGCGTATTTGAAACGGACAGCTATGCACAGTAAAACTGCTATTCAAATTAGGAGGGGAAGCTACCTCTTGCTGATGGTATTGAAAGAAAGTAAACTAAGAACTAAGTTGCCTATCTTTTTGATCAGCTAGAGCACAAGGTTTATTAAACACAAACGCCGCAGCTGAGATTTTTTGATTTAAGAACTTCAACTACGACTAACTTAAGCTAAAGACATTTCTAACTTCTCAAGTAATACGCAGAGCAAGAGAAACTAGAAATAAACAAGGTTGAATCTCTGACAAAGTGCTTCAATAAACTCTTTTCCAACAAACATCTACACACTTCAATGTAAGCTGAAATTAAGATCATAAAAGCATAACACAAATAACGGAAATCTGAGACATTATATCAAGGCAAAGGAGGCTCATGATTTTATTTCTCAAAGTTTTGGAACAAAATCTACTACTAACATGCCTGGAACAAGAGCTTGCAGCTAAAGAGGCTTGCAATCTTGTTCTTACACAATAGGAACAGCAATTACAATAACTCCTTATTGGCTAAAAGAGATTCAACAATTCGCTATCATAAAACAATTGAACAACACTTGAATAACAAATAGAAGGCACAATAGGCTCAGCGTTTTGTTATCACTAGCATGGTTAAAAAAAACTAATGAGCAAAGGCTCTTTTTTATAGGCAAGCAGAGGAGTAGGGAACCCTAAAATCTCCTTGATTTCACAATCTAGGGCTTGCTCAGCAAGCAAGCTTTATTTCTAAATCTAGAAAGAAGATAACATCTAACACCTAAGAAAGTAGAAAAAGCGGGAAACGCCAACTATTATACTCTATCTTCTTTCTCTTCTCAAAGAATGGGTAAGAATTAATCCAAGAATAGAAAGAAAGTGGGAAGAAAGTTGCTTTAAAGCTCGATCACATACGCTAGAAAGTTAGAAATTGTGTCCCGGTTCGGTGCATCTATGCCATCAATAGCAAAACACCGCTTTTCTAAAATATCTTCACCATCTGCAACTGACCTAAGGAAATCTTCGACCTCATTGGCCGCTTTTTCAAACTTTGCTGACATCATTGAAATATGACTCATTCTCCCGCCAAATGGATTGCTGCTATCACAGCTGCGAACAACACTCTGAAATTCAGCTTGCACTTCATCAATCCCGACATAGGAACCATCTTCAAGACTGTATCGAGAAGGAATCTCTGTGACAAACTCATTGATGAAAAGAAGAGCTTCGATCACCCTGTAATGTCTCTTACCTAGCCTTGCTCTTGTATTTGCTTGTTTGCCCTAGAATTCAATTGTTGATTAGGTTTAGGGTTTCTTCTTTCCAAAAGGAATGTGTTTCTCTAATGAAATAATCCTAGATTGAAATCTGTATTCACCAATTTAAAAACATTTCCACATACACATATTTGTTAGCAATAATATCTAGATATCCACAATACATTCATAAACATAAATCAATTAATGAAGACATAAGAGGAGTGCCATAGGTGGATCCGCCCTGAAGCCCTCATGTAAACTCAAGAGGTTGTCCATCACAATCCTTCTTGCCTAGGGGCTTAGTACCTGCATACCCCACTCATGGCAACACCTCAGAAGACACTCGTCCTATCAGGGGAGAGGAACCATAAAGTCCAAGTGGCCTAAGGCCTACCACCTTCTCTTGCCCAATCCCGTATCTTGGGCCTAAGGGGCAGAGACCTAGGTGGAACCCCCATCTTTCTATAACCCAATCCCTAGTCAAGGGCCTAAGGGGCTGCAAAGCCCAATCCCTTGTTAAGGGCCTAAGGGGCTGCAAAGCCCAATCCCTTGTCTAGGGCCTAAGGGGCTGAAAGTGGGGTTTTTAGACAATCCACTTCACCCATGTTCCATCCATCCTAATAGGTTTACAAGCACATAGCAGACAATCTTTAAACAATCAGTTATATTTTCCTTCATCCAAGATTTATTTCATGCCTATAATCAAATATATTTTCATTTACCAATGGTTCTTTAAGTTCATCATTTCCTATGATAATTCTCATTATGCTAAGATTAAAGGAGGTCATTATATCAATAGTCAAATTAACAATATCTAGTTCTTATATTTAGAATATGCTAAATATTATTGCCAAGTGAATACATCACCTGAATTGTTGTGTCTTCCCATGATTCTTAATTCCTTAGTCACCTTCCTTCAATCTTACATTTGATTGATCATAAATATTAATCTATCTATTTTTATATTATGATCATAATAACTTATAAGGCTCAATAATTGCTGCAAGCATCATTATTGCAATGATCGTGTATGAATATATAATTATTTCTAATTAATTTTAATCTTCCAATAATTACTTACTATATATATATATCACTTACTATATCTATATATATATATATATAAAACTTACTTCCCCAAATATATTCTTGACAATAACACTTAATCAAATAAATCTCCCATAGTTTATTTCATTTCCAATCTGCTGCTTTATGCAGATTTCTAATTGATTCCTTTTTTTTTCCTCCCTCTTACATTCAATGTCTTTTTATATCTATATATTCAATTTAAAGGATACATCTTTTCAAGAGAGATGTCCTTATGAAAAGACACACACATTTATTTAAACCTTCATTATTATTTTTAAACCACTTTTATTTATTTATTTATTTTATTTTTTCAAACTGCTGTTTTTATAATTAATCCTTTTTTTTCACTAATAATCGTTGCATTACATCTTCAATATATAAATATTATTTATTAATATTTATTCTTAAACTAGTGGTTTTATATGTATTATAATATTTATGACTATAATTATAATAATATTTTATTAATATTATTTTGTAATATTTTTTTTTTGTGAAATCTCTATTATTATGATATTTATAATGTACTAATATTAATTGTCTCGTTTATTATAATAAATGTATTATAATTATAATATTCTTGATAATAATATTTAGATTGCCATTACATTTTTGATATTTATTTATCTAGTTATTTATATTTCACATTAAAATGTGTTTTGTGATTATGATTTATTTATTGATTTGCATTTTCATGTGTTACAATTTTGGGACATGACAAACTCATTGATGAAAAGAAGAGCTTCGATCACCCATTGTCTGTAGGCAATAAACTCTTCGGATATCCTCTCATAAGTTTTAACTTTGAAGACATGACGCTCTCTCCAAGCAAGGATCTGCCTCTTGTGTTCTTTTGAAACTGCTGAACCATACGCTATATCTAAATCAGCAATGATGATTTCATGCTTTGGTTTTACTTCAGCCACTGTTTGTTCAAACCCTTGGATACCTTGACGTAGCTCATGAGTGTTTTCTCTCAACTGAAACATCCGTGCCAAGGTCTCCTTTCCTCTAACAATGAAACTCTCAATCCATTCTTGAGTTTCTTTCCCACAAATGACCAGCTGTCTTAGCTGATGATGATCAGTTGGTGTCTCTAAAACCTGGGGCAGCAACTGGGCAGCTTGTGAAGAACCATGGACAAGGTTAGAAATATAAAGCCTGAGCTGTTGTATTTCAGCCTTGAGGGCTGCCTTGTCTTCTCCATCCTTGAGTACTCTTTCCTGAAGACTTTCAGACACAACTCTGAATAGACTCACATCTGCATGTCTGGTATTTCTACCAAGATTAGCCTTGACCATCACGAAGTCATCCATATTCACCTCAACCCTGTTCTTGTCCTCTGGGGGTAATGCAGTCTCCATGACTATCTCGCTATCAGGATTCCTATCAAAGTGAACTTGCTTCTTTGCTTTCTTCTTAGGAGGTTCCTAATAGATGTTATCAAGGTCATCAAAATTCACCTGATATGAAGGTCTTCTTCTCACCCTTCCCAAGGAGTTATCAAGCCAAGACACGGTAGTATCTTTACTAACTTCCTTGGGAGGTACAATTGCAATTTCTTCATCATCTTCAATATCAAGGTCGATGTGAATTGGTGAAGACTCTATCAAAGGTACAGAAACATGTGTTAAAGGCGGCTGCTCTACTTCTTTCTGAGGTACGGGCTCATCAAGAGGAGCTTCTGTTACAACTGTAGGTTGCTCCTATATGACTATGCCTGAGAAGTCTAACCTTCTTCTTACATTTTTATTTGACCTACTACCTTTGACACCTTCTTGGGACTGACTTATGCCCTTCCCTTTTAACTGTGCTCTAGAAGAAGAGGGAATTGTCCTTGGCAGCTCTGCTACTGGAATGGAGTTTTTCCTCTTAAAGATTAGGAAAACCTTGCTATGTTCAAGAACTTGTCTTGTCCTATCTTCAATTGAGAGGGACTCTTTATTAGCCCAATTAACTTGAGGAAGGGGTTGATCTTCAATTCACTTCTGAGCATACATCGGGAGAAGCACATCCTCATCATCATCTGACAACCCTTCTATGTCTTCTAATAAGCAGTCTTTCATCTGGTGAAGAGTGAGCCTGCTGTAACTACACCTCCGCACCTCGAACTCATCTGTACAATTAGCCCAAAAATATTCAAGGGCGGATATATGAGCATAGTTTTTCTCAAGTCGGCCAGCGTAGACACCATGAGGATCAAAAGATTCTCTTTCGATGTAAGGCTTGAGGTCGAGTTTCTCTAACTCATCTCCCATTGTCTTAGCATCTGCTGCAGTCCTGCATGTATAGATTCCCAGTCCCAATGGAAAATTGAGGGCGGGTTTCTTTCTATTCCTCAAGAATGCGTGGACATCCTGCCTTAAGAATTCCATGAAGACGACCTCGTCTAACGGGTACCTTGGTAGCATGAGCAGGGCACCTGAATAGCCATAGACTCTGAGATAAGTGAAAGTAGGAAATTGTATGAACCAATCTGCCCACTCGGCTATCGCTACCCTGGCAACTAAAGAGATACGGACGTGCAATTCATTGCCCAGGTCCTGCACTGTGTACATCCGAAAAGCCTCATTCACTCTCTTGTAGTGATGCAGTGACTTCGTGAATTCCAACTGGGGATAGTAGTTGTATATATGATATACGCTCAATGATCCCTCGGTGTTCAACCCTCTGAATTGACCTTGATAGGCCACCAGGTAGACTAGGTAAGAAACCATATGGAACTCATGAAACTGGAAGTATTATGTTATTTGCTGATGAAGGCTGTCACTGACAAAGGTAGGCCAATCATAGAACTCGGTCTTCTTCATGATGTGGGGTATGGCATAAAACATCCAAGGCTGAAACTTGGTAGCATCCTTTGATCCAGTTACCCTGTTGAGCAAGGTGATTATGATAGCAATCTCATCTTTGAACTCTCCTCGCCCGACATTTTAGGCAAAGTCTTATGCTTTTCCTTCATCCACCTTTGTGCAATCTTCTTATTGTACTTGTCTTTGTGCATTTCCCATATCCTCTCACATTCACCCTTTGAGATTGTAACACTTTCAGGCCATGGGGGAATGGAAAAGCATTTCTCGATCATGTCAGGCTTCAGACTGCAAATCAATCTGCCATCAACTGATTGAATCTCCTTTGTAGCCGGGTTGTAATGCTTGATACAAGCGATTACAAACTCGAGACTCTGAACTGAGATAGGAATAGACGCTGCTGCGAAGAGTCCAGAATGTCCCAGGTTTCTGATTGAAGTGTTGCCTGCGCTCTCCAAAGCGTGTAGATCAAACACCGGATTAATGTGATGCAAGTCCGTCTCAGCTGTTTTGATGTAATCATGATAGAGAGCTGTCTCAGTCTTGAAAATATTGGGAGTGTACTCCATTTCGGAAACTTTGAAGAATGACTGTAAAATCGCCTAGGTTCAGACAAGTTTTGAGCAACATACTATTTTTAGAATGCTGATTTTTCTTCCTCTAACGGACAAATTTTTGAAAAAATTTCTGAGATATGGGTTTTGCTCAGAGTTTCGTTGCAAGACAACCCAAATTGTCCGTTTTTGAAAATTTTGAATTTAGACTAAAAAAGCAGCAAACCCTAATTTCTTCAATTTTTCACGAAAAAAGCTAGCACCTGGGTTTTGTTCAAAATACAATTAAAAATGGACCCAGTTGATTAGATTTGCAAAATATTGATGGCTGATCGAAAAAGCAGCCAACCCTAAAATTTGAAATTTGCTTGCAAAAAGCTGTGATATGGGTTTTCTTTAGAAGATTGATTTGAGAGGACCCAGATGATTGAAAATTGAATGCACTGAGGATTTCACTGACATGCAAATAAAAAGCAGCTGCTGCAACTTGATGAAGTTCTTGAAAATTTCTTCAGAAGAATGAGGTAATAAGACCCAGATGGCTGAAAACTGAAAATCTTGGCCTTCTTCTTGAAAAATTTGATCTTCTGGATGAAAAAGCAAGGGTTTATGTTGCTGGTCTGAAAAATTTGATGAATAACCAACAAACTGAGCTCTTGAATCTTGAAAAATTTCTTCAAACTTGCTGCTCCAACTTTCTCCTTTGAATGCTACCTGCAAAAATAATGAAAATTACATTGAAGAGAGGTGTTAAATAGACTTAGGGTTTGAAATCGGTCTGCTTTCTTTTGCTTTTATCTTCAAAACCCTAAAATCAGTTTTTCAATGAACTTGGACATCCTCATTCTCTTGCAATTTTGAATTTTTTTGAAAATCTTGCAAATTTCACTATGGCATGAGAAGTGCAAACTCCGATTGACGCGTTGAATATCTCGTTGGAGAGTCGGATCAACTGTGAAGAAATCGTGTTAGAGCTACTTCTGCAAATTCATCATCTAGTTAGGCCCTTGAAAACTTGGGCGCCTCTTCTCTCCTAGGGCGCCCAAACTCACTAGACTTAGTCATTTTTTTATTTTCCATCCTTCAGAGTTTGAAACCTTCATTTTGTATGTTCCTCTTTGATCTAAATCTGCCGGAGATTGGACAGTCGAATGCTCTGACGGAGACAGGCGTTGCGAAGCTGGCTGAATACTGAAGAGATTGAGCATATTCTCAAACCCTAACTGCTGAGTTAGGTGCTCCAAAAAGATGGGCGCCCTTCTTCACCAAGGGCGCCCAAAGTTCCCATACTTAGTCAAATTTTGATAATTGTCATTCTTTTTCATTCTGACTTCTGTATGAATCCTCCCTGTTCGGCCTCAAATCCCAGGCGACTGGATGATCTGTTGACTGCACCGTCGCACTCGTTGCGGAGCTGGAAGAGAACTAAGCAACTTTGGTTGGAGGCTCAAACCCTAATTTCAACATTTAATGCCCTAGAAAGATGGGCGCCTATTCTCTCCTGGGGCACCCATGGCTAGCAGTGTTAGAATATTTTCACAGTTTTCACCTTCCTCTCCATTCTTCGTGCTTGCTCACCAACTCACCTTCTGTTGAACGCCTGGGTGTTGAATGTGACACCTGGCAGCTGACTGACCTCCATTGATGACCTCAGAGCTCCTGATATGCTTCTGAAAAAGCAAAATAGACCCACTAGGGAAAAACTAATTATTTTGAGATTCTGAGTGCACCAACCTGATATGGACGTATTTTGACCCAATCAAAATTAGTTTGGACCCTATCGGACCAACTTTCTATTTTTAGAAAGTTTTGTCAGTATCCGTTTCAAAAGAAACCCAAAAAAACCCAAAAAAAGTTACTATTTTTAGAAAATTTCTAAAACTAGCAGTTTTCCTAAAAAGTAGGGATGAAAAATTGCGATCTAGGTTTTGTAGATTAGGTCACTCTTAGCAGACCCAAATCGTCAAATTTTGAAAATTTTGCGTTTTAACCCCTCATGCAAGACATGCACACCCAAATTTTGACCTTTTTGACTGATTTGACAAGACTTTTACTCAGTTCTTCAAAATGTATAAGTGTAACAAAAATTTTAATTTTGGGGTACAACAGGAAATATACTTCCTCAATTTTTCAGAGAGCAGGTTGATACACAACAACTGCCGACTGTGGATTGGTTTGCCAAAGAATACTCATCAGTGAGGGAGAGTTATTTAGAACAGCATACTCTACCTCGAAAGCAAGAAGACTAGGAGAGTAGTCATGCCTGGAACAGAGCCGCCATTGGTGGATGCTTCACTACCATCCTCGTCTAAACTTAAACAAAAGAAAAGGAGTAACCCTCCTGTTGGCGTTTAAATTCGCACCTCTGGAATGCGGATTTGAAAACGGACAGCTATGCACAGATAAACTGCTCTTCAAATTAGGAGGGGAAGCTCCCTCTTGCTGATGGTGTTTGAAAGAAAGTAAACTAAAACTAAGTTGCCTATCTTTTTGATCAGCTTAGAGCACAAGGTTTTTTAAACACAAACGCCGCAGCTGAGATTTTCTGATAAGAAGTTTCAACTACGACTAACTTAAACTAAAGACGTTCCTAGCCTCTCAAGTAATAGCAGAGCAAGAGAAGTTAGAAATTAACAAGGTAGATTCTCTGACAAAAATACTTCAATAATCTCTCTTTCAACGAACACCTACACACTTCACTGCAAGCTGAAATAAAGATCATAAAAGTAGAACATTGATAACGGAAATCTGAGATTTTAGACCAAGGCAAAAGAGGCTCATGATTTTATTACTCAAATCTCTAAAACAAAGCTCACTTCTAACATGCCTTGAACAAGAAATTGCAGCTAAGGAGACTTGCAAACTTATTCTTAACACAATAGAAAACAGCAATCTCACTAACTCCTTCTTGGCTAAAGAGGCTCAACAATTTGCTTATCACAACACAAATGAACAATACTTGAGCAACAAATAGAAGGCACAATAGGCTCAGCGTTTTGTTCTCACTAGCACGGTTTTAACTAAGTGAACTGAAACTGAATAACAATTTGCTGCAATTCAGGCTCGCAATTTGCTATGACAATAACCGTTAAAGAAACTAAATGAGCAAAGGCTCTTATTTATAGAGAAGCAGAGGAGTAGGGAACCCTAAAATCTCCTTGCTTTCACAATCTAGGGCTTGCTCAGCAAGCAAGCTTTATTACTAAATCTAGAAAGATAAAACCCTAGAAAGCAGAAAAAGCGGGAAACGCCAACTATTACATCTTATCTTCTTTCTATCCTCAAAGAATGGATAAGGATTATTCCAAGAATAGAAAGAAAGCGGGAAAGAAAGCTTCTAGAAGAAAGCTGCTTTAAAGCTCGATCACATCCGCTAGGAAGTTAGAGATTGTGTCCCGGTTCGGTGCATCTATGCCATCAACAGCAAAACACCGCTTTTCAAGAATATCTTCAGCATCTGCAATAGATCTCAGGAAATCTTCGACCTCATTGGCCGCTTTATCGAATTTTGCTGACATCACGAAAGTGTGACTTGGCACAATCTTATGTTTTTCTTTCATTCACTTCAATACAATCTTCTTGTTATATTTTTCCATATGCATATTCCACATCCTTTCGCATTCATCCCTTGAAAGAGTTACGCTTTCAGGCCACGGGGGAAAGGAAAAACACCTTTCGACCACATCAGGCTTTAGACTGCAAATCAATCTACCGTCTGCTGACTGGATCTCCCTAGTAGCCGGGTTGTAATGCTTAATGCAAGCGATTACGAACTCAAGGCTCTAAACTGATATAGGAATAGACGCTGCTGCGAGGAGTCCAGAATGTCCCAGGTTCTTGATTGAAGTGTTGCCTGCTCTCTCCAAGGCATGTAGATCGAACACCGGCTTGACATGATGCAAGTTTGTCTCAGCTGTTTTGATATAATTGTGAAAGAGAACTGATTCGGACTTGTAAACATTAGGAGTGTACTCCATTTCAGAAAACTCGAAGAATGACTGTAAACTCGCCTTGGTTTAGACAAGTCTTGAACAATTTCTATTTTTAGAATGCTGATTTTTTGTGCTCCAACGGACGAATTTTTGAGAAATTTTCAATTTAATCTTCTTCTTCGAGTTTCAGATCTTCATTCTATACCTTCCACTTTGACTCGAATTTGCCGGAGACTGGATTGTCGGATGCTTTGACGGGGATATCCATCGCGAAGCTGACTGAATACTGAGCAACTTCCATTGGAGGTCCTAACCCTAATTCACTCATCTGATGCCCTAAAAAGGTGGGGCGCCTTTCTTTAACAGGGGCGCCTATTTCCACCAGTGTTAGAAAATTTTCATGACTTTTCAACTTTCTTTCACGTTCTTCATGTATGTTCATCGTTTCACCTTCTGCTGGAAGTTTAAGTGCTGAAATTGACGCCTGGCAGTCGGATGACCTCCATTGATGACCTCGGAGCTCCAGATATGCTTCTGAAAAAGCAGAATAGACCCAGTAGGGTGAAACGATTATTTTAAGATTCTGATTGCACCAACCGATACAAACACATTTTGAGCCAATCAAAATCAGTTCCGAACCGGACCAACTTTCTATTTTTAGAAAATTTTGCCAGTATCCGTTTGAAAGAAACCAGAAAAACCAGAAAACGTTACTAATTTTAGAAAATTTCTAAAAATAGCAGTTTTCCTAAAATTTAGGGATGAAAAACTGAGATCTGGGTTTTGTAGGTTAAGCTGCTCTTAGCAGACCCAGATCGTCAGAAATTGAAAATTTTGCACTTTAACCCCTCATGCAAGACATGCACACCCAAATTTTGACCTTTTTGACTGATTTGACAAGACCTTTACTCATTTCTTCATAATGTCTAAGTGTAACAAAAATTTTAATTTTGGGGTACAACACCTCCTAAGAAGAATCAAGTCCCTAACAATTCAAAAGGGAATGCACTTGCCACTGAAACACACATAGAGCCAGTCAGAGTGCCAGTTCAGAGTTTGCTAGAGCCTGAGGTTCAGCCTCGCATGCCGTCACTGACACCAGAGCAATCTCCAGCTCCAATTCACATTAACTTGGACCTAGACTCGCCACCTCACAGCAATGCCTCTACGCATTCACATTCATCGGAACCTCTCATGACTAGCACAGACCCTTCCAGTGGCATTAGTCGAGACTCGTCTTGGCTTGAGAATCAACTGGGTAGGAAGAAGAGGCAGCCATCTTACGTACTTGATCATTCAGATTTTGATCATGTCTACCAAGATGCGCCAGACAAGAGGATCAAGAAACAAGTCCATGTTGAGAGGAATGCGGATAAGGAGATTGTCATAGAGACTGTTGTGCCTCCAGAGGGTAAGAGTCTGAACGAGATTGAAGTTCAAGACTTCGAAGTGATCACAGTCAACCTTGGTAGGAGCACCCGCCAGACAGAGGTTGATCTCCTACAGGTTGCAACGGATAGCGCAAGGGAAAGAATACTGAAAGATAGAGAATACAAGGCAGCCCTCAAGGCTAAAATCCAGCAGCTTCGTCAATATATCTCTAGCCTTGTACACAGGACGGAAAATGTCACCACTACACTCCCACTGATGCTAGAGCCACCAGCAAAACAGGGCCAGCTTAATCACCTTGTTGCATACAGCAAGTGTTTGGAGGATTGGGAGGAGTTTGTCACTAGAGGCCGCTTTGTGCAAGGTTTTCAAATTTTCAGCCATCTGGGTCTTATTACCTCATTCTTCTGAAGAAATTTTCAAAGAACTTCATCAAGTTGCAGCAGCTGCTTTTTATTTGCATGTCAGTGAAATCCTCAGTGCATTCAATTTTCAATCATCTGGGTTCTCTCAAATCAGTCTTCTGAAGAAAACCCATATCACAGTTTTTTTCAAGAAAGTTTCAAATTCTAGGGTTGGCTGCTTTTTCGATCAGTCATCAGGGTTTTGCAAATCTAATCAACTGGGTCCATTTCTAATCATATTCTGAACAAAACCCAGGTGCCAGTTTTTTTCGTGAAAATTGAAGAAATTAGGGTTTGCTGCTTTTTCAGTATAAAATCAAAATTTTCAAAAACGGATGATCTAGGTTGTCTTGCATCGAAATTCTGAGCAAAACCCATATCTCAGAAAAAATTTCAAAAATTTGTCCGTTGGAGCAAGAAAAATCAGCATTCTAAAAATAGAAAGTTGCTCAAAACTTGTCTGAACATAGGCGAGTTTACAGTCATTCTTCAAGGTTTCCGAAATGGAGTACACTCCCAATGTTTTCAAGACTAAATCAGCTCTCTATCATGATTTCATCAAAACAACTGAGACAGATTTGCATCACATTAAGCCGGTGTTTGATCTACATGCTCTAGAGAGTGCAGGCAACACCTCAATCAGAAACCTAGGACACTCTGGACTCCTCGCAGCAGGGTCTATTCCTATATCAATTCAGAGTCTTGAGCTCGTAATCACTTGCATCAAGCATTACAACCCGGCTACAAGGGAGATTCAGTCTGTTGATGGTAGATTGATTTGCAATCTGAGCCCCGATATGATCGAGAAGTGTTTTTCCATTCCCCCATGGCCTGAAAGTGTTACTATCTCAAAGGGTGAATGTGAAAGGATATGGGAAATGCACAAAGACAAGTACAGTAAGAAGATTGCACAAAGGTGGATGAAAGAGAAGCATAAGACTTTGCCTAAGAACGTCGGGCTTGATGAGGTGCAAACTCAGTTTCAGAGTGTTGTTCGCAGTCACGATAGCAGCAATACAGTTGACGGAAAGATGAGTCATATCTCGATGATGTCAGCAAAGTTTGAAAAGGCAGCCAATTAGGTCGAAGATTTCCTGAGATCTGTTGCAGATGCTGAAGATATTCTAGAAAAGCAATGTTTTGCTATTGAGGGCATAGATGCACCGAACCGGGACACAATTTCTAACTTTCTAGCGGATGTGTAATGTTCCCATTTTGGCCATACACTCTTCTTTTGGATTTAGCCTATTTCCGGAAATCCGTAGGCTAAACTGAAGTAGAAAACTATGGTTTCCTCTTTCAGATACTGCTCAGTTGGCGTTCAGAGGATGTTGTGCAGACTTACTATTTATAGCAGTTTGCTAGTTTTAGCAAGTCTATCTTTTGGCAGTATCTATCTAGCAGCAATTCAATCCTTTGCAGTTCAGTGTTCAGTTTGGCTTTCTGATGGTTTTGAAGTTAACTTACTATTTTTGGCATTTACTATTTTTAGTAAGTTCATTTTTGGTAGAAGCATCATCATCAACTTGGTTCAGTTTGGCATTTGTCAGTTTGCTATTTTTAGCAATTCATCAGTTGCAACTTGGGCATTGTATTTGGTTATCTCCTTGGACTGAGTTTCAAACTTAGTCAATTTTCATGTCTTGAAGTTGTACCCCATACCTAGGCTTGATGACTTCAAGTTGTTTTAAAGAAGGGGACATAAAGGGGTCAAGTGAGCATTTAATTATTTAATAAATGCTTTATTGTTGCAATATGAAATGGATGCCTAAAAGGGAAGTTGAATGATATTTTAATATTTCAAAAAAAGTGAAATGCTTAAAGTGGCGTCCCTTTTGGAAGTTGAAGTGATTCAACTTCTTGGAATTTGAAGTCTCTTGTTGCTTCATTTGCCAATTGAAACTTATATATTGCTGCTGTTTGAAGAGCTGATTATCCATGAATTTATGCTAATGTTATGCTCATAGTTGAAAAACTCGCCAATTGCAAAAACTCGCCAAGCCTGGAAAAAACGGTACGGAAAAAACTCGGCAAAAACTCGGCAACTTAAAAAATTGCTTAAACTTCATTATAAACGCATTTTTTTTTGCAAAATTCAATGATAAGATGCATCCAATGACTCAATAAAATGAGTACATAGAAGAAACAAGCTAAGTCTAGTTATATTTGAAAGAAAATTAGATACAAAATCGCATCCTCATGTGGACTGCTCAATACACTGATACTAATAGTCTGAAACAAAATGAAAATAGCAAATTGTTTTTGTAAAATTGAAGGTAACTAGTGGAGAGTACCTAGAAAATCAAATGAATTCAATGGGTGTTTGTGGGCAATGCCCCCAATGGGTTTGAGGGACAGCGCCCCTGGTGGGGTCAAGGGGTAGTGCCACTTGCGGGGGTCTGGGGGCAGCACCCCCACTGGGGTCAAGGGGCAGTGCCCCTTGTGGGGGTCTGGGGGCAACGCCTTAACGGGTCATAAGCGCTCTGCGGGGTTTCTTCTAGCAGCCTCTGGGCCGATCAGGCAGCTTGCGGGGGTTCGGCAGCCTGGGGTCAAGGGCAACTTTGGCGGAGGTTTAGCAGCGCCTAACCCGGTCGAGGGTACCGCTGGGTCCTCCGCTGGCAGCCTGGCTTCCCTCGTCATGGTTGCAGGTATCGAAGCGGAGCCCCACGCCAGCTTCCAAAGTAAGACCTCCAAAACCATACAAACCTTCATGGTGTACATCATTTTGCATTAACAATAAAACCCAAATTAAGACCATCAAAGCCACACAAACCTTCATGGAACACATCATTTTAGTGTTTTTCCCGAAGCAGAGCACGCAAATGAATGAAAAAATAACTCAAAATGCCTTTTTAGCTGGCTACCTGGGCATTTTCTAGATCGCGCGAGTTTTTTTTCAAAAACTCTCCATACTTTCTGGAAAAACTCGCCAAAAGTACGGCGAGTTTTTCCAGAAAGTACAGCGAGTTTTTTCAGCGTACAATTGCCTGGAAAACTTGCCAGCCAAAAAAACTCGCGAGTTTTTGTAAACTCGCCGAGTTTTTGGCGAGTGTTACAACTATAGTTATGCTGTCGAAATGACAACTTGGTTTTTACTTCGAGGGATGCTTACCTCCTAGTTTCAATCCAATTTCGTGTTTGAAATACAACACCTAGTTGGTTTTCATTGCTGCTTCTCATCCAGACTAGCAGATTGAGCTCAACAGTTGAAGTTTTTAATTATATTTCCAGTTTTGAAGTTGCTGATGCAGTCACAGCTGAAAGTGGTTTTTGTATATAGCTTTTTGTGTGAATTTAATTTGCTTGTGGGTACTTTTCCAATCCATTCCTACACCCAAGGCAACCATCTTTGGAGAGTTTCAGATTTTAATTTTGAGTTGTTGATTTTACTTGTAAAAATCGCCCCTCATGAAGGTCGTACCATTCTTGTTGCATTGGGATTCGTGTAAGAATTAAATTATGAGTTTTTGTTGCTGTTTCTTCATCTAATGTTGGGTGCCTATCTTCAAGCAACTCATTGGTTTTCGTTTCACACAAAACGGAGGTATTTTGAGTGAGTTGTGAATATTTCTTTGAATTTCACATTTGCTGATCAGAATTTCCATAATTGTTATTTTACATCAGACTTGTTTAAGTTTGAATCTTCAGTCCTTTCTTCATCATTTATTGTTGATGTCTAACATGGAATCATCCAGTATCATGGTACATTGAATCTATTGTAATTTTCATGTAATTTGCAGCTCTTTTTCCATATTGTAAGACTGTAAAACGTGAGGCATCGCTCCAAAATTCTTTGCTGCCGCAATTCTTTTCTTTAATTTCCACATTAGTACCCCCGATGGTTTTGCCAGGATAATTGGATTTGTATTACTTGTACCCACTCAAGTGGTGAATCCCCACCATATGTATGCCCAGCCAGCATCTAAGTGTTTTACCAGTCTTTTCCCCAATCGCTTGCGGTAGCGCAAATTTTGGCGCTGGTTATCCGGGCCTATTAGTTTTCAGTTTCAATCAATCACTCACACATATGTTAGCACTCTCGCCAAGTGGGGATCTTGAGTGCACATTCTTGACGCGAGTTTGACCGCATTCATATCTATTGTTGTTCACTTTATATGACAACGCTTCTTTCCTTTCATTAATTAGGTGCATTCTTATGAGTTTCTTTGCTTGGTTTTATTACGTTAACGCTTAATCCGCTTAAGCAGGCCGGTTTATGTTGTAATTTATCAAAATTGTTATTTGCCATGGATCGAGCTTTAAAGCAGTTTTCTTCTAGAAGCTTTCTTCCTGCTTTCTTTCTATTCTTGGAATAATTCTTATCCATTCTTTGAGAAGAGAAAGAAGATGAAATGTAATAGTTGGCGTTTCCTGCTTTTTCTGCTTTCTAGGGTTTTAGATGTTATCCTCTTTCTAGATTTAGTAATAAAGTTTGCTTGTTGAGCAAGCCTCTAGATTTCTCAGAAAGGTTATATTTTGTGTTCCTACCCTCGCTTTGTCTATAAATAAGCTTCCTTTGCTCATTAGTTTTCTTTAACCATGCTAGTGATAACAAAACGCTGAGCCTATTGTGCCTTCTATTTGTTATTCAAGTGTTGTTCAATTGTTTTATGATAGCGAATTGTTGAGTCTCTTTTAGCCAACAAGGAGTTGTTGTAATTGCTGTTTGTATTGTGTAAGAACAAGATTGCAAGCCTCTTTAGCTGCAATTTCTTGTTCCAGGCATGTTAGAAGTAAGTTTTGTTCCAGAAGTTTGAGTAATAAAATCATGAGCCTCATTTGCCTTGATATAACATCTCAAATTTCCGTTATTTGTGTTCTACTTTTATGATCTTGATTTCAGCTTACATTGAATTGTGTAGATGTTTGTTGAGAAAGAGTTTATTGAAGTATTTTGTCAGAAATCAACCTTGTTCATTTCTAGTTTCTCTTGCTCTGCGTATTACTCGAGAAGTTAGAAACGTCTTTAGTTTAAGTTAGTCGTAGTTGAAGTTCTGAAAACAGAAAATATCAGCTGTGGCGTTTGTGTTTAATAAACCTTGTGCTGTAAGCTGATCAAAAAGATAGGCAACTTAGTTCTTAGTTTACTTTCTTTCAACACCATCAACAAGAGGGAGCTTCCCCTCCTAATTTGAAGAGCAATTTTACTGTGCATAGCTGTCCGTTTCAAATACGCATTCCAGAGGTGCGAATTTAAACGCCAACAAATTTCATCACGGGGTTGCCAAAGGTGCAAGGGAAAGATTGCATCTATGTTATTGTGGATAGATTGACGAAGTTTGCTCATTTCTTCGCCATTACCAGCTCATTCACAGCAGCTCAGGTCGCTGAATTGTTCTTCCAAGAGGTATTCCGACTGCATGGGTTCCTGAAAAACATTGTGAGTGATAGGGACAGCAAGTTCCTAAGTGCTTTTTGGCAAGAGATTTTCAGATAAGTGGTACAATGCTCACTCCAAGCACTAGTTATCATCCACAGACTGATAGTCAAATGGAGATTGTGAATAAATGGCTTCATTTGGGAGAGTATTGCTACAACTCTTCCTACCACATGTCGATCAAAATGTCTCTATTCTTGGTTTTGTATGGTTACAAGGCTCCTAGCTTTGTGGACTTGGTGTTTGGTGATAGTAGAGCCCCTCAAGTGAGGGATATGTTGCAGCAGAGTCAAGACATTTTGAGATCGTTGAAGGATAATCTCCACCATGCGCAAAATCAGCAGAAGTTGTATGTTGATCAACAACATGTTGAGCGAACATTTGAGGTTGGTGACATGGTCTATTTGAGACTCCAGCCTTATAGACAGTCTACTCTCAAGAAGAGTGAAGCGAAGAAGCTTAAGCCACGTTTCTATAGACCTTTCAGAGTCATCAGACGGATCGGGGAAGTGGCTTATGAGATAGAGCTACCAGCAAGTAGCAAAGTGCATAGCGTCTTCCATGTGTCACACCTCAAGAAGGTGCTTGGGCACAATGTTGTTGCTACTTCAGAGTTACCTCCATTGGATGAAGAAGAACGGTTGGTTTTGATTTCGGAGGAGATCATTGATGTTAGAGAGTGCTCTTTGAGGAAGAGGTCAATTAAAGAGTACTTGGTGAAATGGAGGAACTTGCCAATTGAGGATGCTACTTGTGAAGGTAAGCAAATTTTGCAAAATCCAAACTTGCGATTGCTTGAGGACGAACTGTAATGTCCCCTTCTCGGCAGTAGTCTCTTTTGATGACCGTCAGCCTATCCCAGAGGCCCGTAGGCTAGTTGGAAGTGGAAATTAGGGTTTCCTATTTTGAGAAGATTTCTTTTGTGCTTTCAAGGGTTTGCATACAGGAGTTTTGCAGAGAGGTTTCTAGGTCTTTCTGGGTTTTTAGAGAGCTTCAGAATGGTGTAACATGTATCTACATCAAATGTCTTTTTCAGACTTATTATTTTTAGTAAGTTGCGACAACTACCTAGTTTGTGCTTAAAATGAGTTTGGAGTCACTTACTATTTTTAGCAATATGCTATTTTTAGTAAGTGCTATCTCTGGCAGTGCTATTTCTAGCAGCAGTTCAGTGCAGTTTCTATTTCTAGCGAAGCAGAATTGGCAATTTGGTGTTCAGTACTTTGGAGCCGTTTTGGCAAGTTGATAATTTAAGTCATTTTATATTTTAATGTCTTTTTGGACCCCTTACCTAGGCGAATGACTTAAGTTGTTTTTAAAAGGTGGGACTTTGGTTTGGATGGCTCATTTGGAGGAATTTGAATATTTTAAAAGTATTAATATTTGCCAAGGCTTTTGGGACGCCTAGGGAGTGGTGCAATAAAGCATTTAATAAATATTAAATTATATTCTTGAGTTGGGCATCCCCTTTTGGAGGGAAGAGGGGAATTCGAAAGGTCATCTCAAAAGTGTTATTTAAACAAGGCTTTGCTCCCTCATTTGGTATCCATTGCTTATCATAACAAAGTGTTGCTGAATTGATTTCAGACCCCTTGCTTTGAGGAACACATACCTCCTAACTAATATCAGTTTCGTGCTTGAGAGATAGCACCTAGCTGGTTTGAGACTGCTTTTTCGTCCAGAGGTTGCAGATTGAGCTTCACAAGTGAAATGTTTGTTGATATTTCTAATTTTTGGAGTTGTTTGTTGTGCTTGGATGAAGCACATTTTTTATCATAGCTCTCAGTGTGATTTTTATTTGGTTTTGGGTATCGGCTCCATTCATTCCTCTATTCTAGGCGCCGCGCCTCATTCCTCAAGGTTTCAAATTTTTAGGTTGAATTCTAGACCAAGTCGACCTCTCTTGGAGGGCACCCCATTTCCAGCTTGTGCATTGGGTTTCATGTCTGATCTTTGGAGATGTTTGTTGGTGTTTGGTCTCTTGGTACTTGGACGTTGTAATGTCCCCATTTTGCGAGCATCAGAGTTTGGTGGATTTAGCCTATTCCTGACCCTTGTAGGCTAATATGTCTAGATAGAGGGTTCTTTGTGGCAGTTACCTGGTAATTAGAGACATTACTCCTCAGCTGGATTCAGGTTTTGGCCTTGGCACAAGTTATTTGACTCAGTTTCACATACTTACTATTTATAGTAAATCACTGTTCAGGGTTTCTATTTTTAGACGGGCATCCGATCACATGGAGAATAGGGAGAGTCGACTCTTGGCTCAGACGACATGGCAATCAGACAAGAATATCAAGAGATATTAAAGTTTAAGTGAAGTGTGTTAAGTGAATAATTTAATGTGGGAATATATCTTTTGTCCCACATTGGTCAGGAAGGTGTTTGAGCTCTCATAAGAAATGAATAAAAAGAGACTTAAGAGCTCATTCTCAGCATCAAGTTGATGAATATTGTTTTGATTGATTTTATTGTGGAGCCTAGGGCTTTCGT
This sequence comes from Sequoia sempervirens, assembly GCA_007258455.2. NCBI lineage: Eukaryota > Viridiplantae > Streptophyta > Pinopsida > Cupressales > Cupressaceae > Sequoia > Sequoia sempervirens. The sequence continues at coordinate 10,638 of VDFB02282908.1, read as the reverse complement.
AGTTTTCTTCTTTGATCATAGGAAACGGAAACTTCCTATTGATAGCATAACTGAGGGAGTGAAATATCTCTTGAAGGGTTGCAATTGAGAGGATAATTCAGTCCTTTCATTTGTGCAAATTGGTGAAGTTTCACAAGGGTTTTTGAAGATTATTACTTGCAGATCAGAATTTTTGTTAGATGCTACAGTGGCGTGAACAGTGATCCGCTACAGTAACTTGGTGCATCATTCAAAGCATTCTCAGCCTAGGCGTGAACTCTCTAGTTTGGAGACATTTTGGAGTTGGTGGTCTTCATATATTTGGCATAGAGGAGGTCGAAATTGCATGCATATTATCATACCAGCACTCAGATTTTATTTATCAGTCATTTCCAGTTAGTAAACAGCAAGAAGGAGCCACGATTATACACACATCTTCCTTATGTGGCATCGATTGTCACTTAAGATGGAAGCTTTCAATGTTTAGGAGTTGGGAGATGAGGTCTAGGGCGATTTGAGGGTCATTGGTGGCCAAAAACAATAAGTTACAGGGTTCTGATTACCAGCAGCAGGGACGGCTAGAGCATGGGGGCGATTTCACCTTAGAAGCAGCAATAAAAATCAGATAAAAATTGAGAAGAATCGCTGGTCATTGGAGAGGCTGGGCGCTACCTTCTAGGAGACATATCTACCTCACATCAGAAGAAATGAATTTATTGCTGAAGCAGCCATTAATTCCAGGTTTTCATAGTTGGTGCTTTTTGTATTTGAATCGTCATTTTATGATAGCATTTCTTGCTGACTTCATCAGCATCATTTAGCGTAGTAATTAGAAGTCATTGCATAGATCATTTCATGACATTGGCAAGCTGCTGTAGATGATGTTTGTAATCAGATTTGGGCATGGTAAAAGATTTACATTTTAAGCCAAGAGTCTTGGCATGATTACTTTGTCACATATTTTGGAAATTGCATTTCAATAAAGGAGTCAAGATTTGGAGTCCCATATTCCATGTAATGATCATTTAAATAGTCCCTTAGTAGATTGCATGCCAATTGTTTGACATAATGTCAATTGGCTGTAGGTGCACGTTTTCACACTTAGAAGTCATTGATATGCATTGTAGATGATTTATAGAAGTCATTCATGCCTTTGGATGTTAATTTATGCATAGTAGTATTGAATTTCAAGCATTGGAAGCATTCAATAATCAATTTTCAAAGAACATATCAAACTGATAACTCAGACCATCAAGCTGGAAGTTTGCATTCGAATTGTTTTGACGAAATTTCAAGGGAACAAAGAAGAGTTTTTGAGTCAGCTTAGGCTAGGCTCATCACAGACGCCTAGTTCTTGTGATTCAATTGCATTCAGTTTGATGATGTTCAAAGCTATGTTGGTGAAGTTACAAGCATTCTGGTGATTTCATTGCTTGTTGGTTTGATTTTCAGTTTGCTACTTTTTATATCAGATTTGGTAATTTACAGTTCTTTGCTATGTTTCCTTGGAGCTTACCTTCATATTGTAATAAGGAATATTGCATATCATTTGGACTAATTAGGGGGTTAAATCATCATAATACCATTGTATGAGAGCATATTTTGTAACACTGGTTTCAGTAGTACTGATCAGCCTTTATATTTTTACACTTTATATTTTGTATATCTCACTCCCGCTGAATAAGTGGTCGAGTTGTTTTACATTTCAGTTTAACTTATTACTCCTATTGAATAAGTGGTTGAGAGTTTCATTTCTATTTGTAGTTTCGCTCTCGCCGAATAAGTAGTCGAACTCTTATGGTTGGTTATCCGCCTATACATTTGCATTTCCAGTATTTACTTTCCAGAATAGTCAGCTAGCCGCCTACAGCATTGTACTTTCAATTTCAGATTTCATCTAACCATCCCCTCGCACCGTATGCTCTCACCTCACCCACACTAGGATCTTGGTGCTCAGAAAGTGATGGGTTCTTTTCAAACTGGTTATGTTTATTGAGCTAACCTTAACAGGTGCAGTGTTGTGTGTTAAAAATCAAAAAAAAACTAAGGGGGATATTTCATACAACTTGCTCTTTTGCTCTTGAAAGTTTTCAATGTGTCCTTGAGGAGCTGAATGATCAACTTGTACTTCTTTGCCCATTCAAACACATGATCTTCCTTAGGATCAGTTATAACTCCCATATCCAAAAACTTCAAACTATAAATGGAATGCATCTGATTAAGAGGCCCTAAGAATTGCTCATAGATGGACATATTGTCAACCATAGAATGTTCAACATATGACATATCATTTCTGATTTTGCACATTTTTCCAACAAATCATAGACTTCATCAATTGCTTGCATACCTTGGTTGTAAAAGTTGACCAATCCAGTCCTCTGTGATTCTCCTGTATGCAACAAGTTGATCAAATTGTTTCCTTTTATCATCCATGAGCACTCTCTTGGCACTAATTATGAAGTTCAAGTACTAAGGGGCAGGTTCTATCAAATGAGCAATAAATTCATGCAACTCCGTGTTTTCCTTAATATTATCAAAGGCTAACTAGAAAAAATTCAAGTCTCCTTTCCTTGATTACAGACCCAAATTGGTCTATACCATATATTACAAACTCACCGAGTACTCACACAGAGTTTTACCAGCCAACTAAATCAACCACAAACTCACAATATTTTTTTGCCAAGTTTCCAAACACTATTTTTGCATTTTTGTGTTTTTTTTGTCAAGTAAATCAAACCATTGAACACGATGCCAACTCACCAAACACAAGATGGTTGTAAAATGTGAACAAAACACACACAAAATGCTGAAAATACATGGTTTTTTAGTCTTTTCACAATGTTTTTGAATGTATTTTGTTGCCAAGTTTCTTCTATGCTCAAACAACTAGAATTACTACATGTTGAGTGGGGATTTTTTTGTGCATATGAGCAATTGGGAACCAATTTATGTGTTTTAAAAAATTTAAGTGTTTTTTAAGTTGTTAATTTTTTGTCAAGTCACTGAGTCTAAGTCAAGTTTTGTTTTGTCGAGTTTTTGTCAAGTCCAAGTTTGTGAGATGTGGTCTATACAATCTAAAAATCAAAGGCAACCTCATGAGCTGCGTTTTTCTTAGGGGGAATTGTTGTCCCAACCGTAAAATGCCCCTTAGGATTCTTTTTCAAATGAGATTACCTCTTCAACTTCTTGGAAGTTGACTTTGCAATAAGGAAAGATTTAAGTGTTGTGATACTTAGAGGTTGTGCCGGTACAATCTTGATCTTTATGAAAAACTCTGACCTGATCCAATCAGTTGTCTCTTCCATAGATTACAAACTTGGTGAATACTTGCACAAAATTTTATAGGCCATGTAAATCGACCACAAACTCGTAGGGTTTTTTCACCAAGTTTCTGAACATTGTTATTGTCGTTTTGTCTTTTGTTTGTCAAGTAAATCAACCACTAAACTGTGCATACTCTCCAGCTGCAAGATGACTGAAATGAGGGAACAAAACATAGAAAAAACACACAAAAATGCTGCAAGTACACAAGTTCTTTGTCTTTTGGCAATGTTTTTTAATGTATTTTGTTTTCGATTTTCTTCTATGTTCTAGCACCTAGGGTTTCTACATGTTGAGTGAAGATTGTTTTGTGCATACAAGAAACTAGGAACCAATTTATGTTATTCTAGAAATGACCATGCCTTAGCATATTTGGTGCCAACAGCTATCGAATGGGATGAGATCATTTATTAAAAGCAAATAGGATTTCAAAGTGGATCCCTAATGTCAAACCACAAGAGCCATGATAAAGTGTTGAAATTGGATAAGTTTTAAACTACCACATCCAACATGTTGGTTATGGTGTACCCAAATAGACAAGGCCAGGTGTATCCTGCAACTTTGACAAAATGATATTCCTCAATCATGGTATCTAATTGTAAGGTTATCTCCAAAAAAAGGAGTTTGCCAACATAAAGAAATGATTTATAATTGAAGATATTTCCTCATTTTCTATAGTTTGAATCAAAAAACCAAACTACAAAGGAACACTTTGAACATAAAGAAAAGGAAACTCAATAAACCAGATCTTGTTACGGCTCAAATGTTGACAAGTCAACTTGAAAACAACAAACCACCAAGAGGTGTGTGCCAAAAAAGTTTAATGAAGTATGGAAGAAATCAAGAGTGATATGTATGTTATTCATAATGATCATGGCAACCACCATATACCATGTGCAATCGGGAAAAAGGCATTCTATAAAGGCCAATTGGAGTTTCAAAGAACTAGAAATTTAGAATGAACTCTTCTGACCTCCTATGGAGGCAATCCATGTCTCTTCAGCGAATCATGGCATCCAACTATTGTTATAAGCTCCATAAAGCACAATTCATATTCTATTGTGAAAGATGATTATAGTCATATGTTGAAAAACTTGAAAGTCTTCCGCATTTTTTCTAAATATAACCATATACTACTATTCTGGCAACAAATCTCATAGATGGATCAAAAACAATTTGGATAAATATTTACTGGTTCAGATTTACAAATCTTCTATAGAGACAATCCATGTCTCTATTGGTGGGTCAACACGTCCAAAACACCATTAAAAGCTTCAGAAAGCACAAGTTATATTTTATTATGATTCTTATTATTGTTATCTATTAAAATTATTCTAAGGTTTCCTAAATATAACCATCTAATAGTATTTTGGTAAAAAAGATCATATATGGATCAAAAACTAGCATAAATTTACAATACGGGGTGACAGAGTGGATGTAATTCAAATTCCCATGCCATACATTATGCTACAATCTCCTTATTTTGACAAGCTCAAGATTAGCATTGAATTTTGGATCAAATGCTAGTGGTTAAAATTGCTTTTTATAATAGTTTAACTGTCGATGACAAAATGTATAAGCAAAATGCACAGCCTAAATGTTCCATCTTGTTGGTCTTTCATATGCTAGATGACTCCGTATTTGATTTTACAAGTAGTTATATGTATGCCATTTTTTGTGCTTTAAGACTGCAACACAACACAATATTAATATTTCATACTTTCCAAATTTAAACACATAGGAAAGGTTTGGAACATAGTTTCATAAAGGAAAAAACCAATAAATTAATTGCAATGGAGGAAACCAAAGACTAATTTCTAGAAGTCGATGGAATCCTATGACTTGGTTAATTTTAATAAATATGTATAGATCATAATAAAATACTTTATCTATACCAAGATTTTAGCATAAGATATGTCTTTATAAGTTGATCAGAGTCTTTTAAACAGATAAACTTGAAAAATGTCAAGAATGTTAGAATGTTATTAAACTTACCAAGTTTTCTATATACAAAAAATTATGAATCAATGTTTGAGTAGTAAAATCTTGTACTTGCCTTTTAAATATATAACATTGATAATTAAAACAGTTGCTATACAAAGTGGATCTCACAGTAAATCTTTGAAACCAGACTGTGAAAATAGAGTACCATAGCATATATTATTGAATAATGCACACCTACAGGCAGAAAAGCTGACCTGAAGTGCATTTTTTACATCTCCTTCCATTGTACCATATGGTTTTCGTTGAGGGAATCTTAGCAAGTAGAAGATGTCCTCCAAAGAATCCTAAAAGTGCAGCAAGCTACCTCAGATAAGGAATATCTTGTTTAGGAATAGAACTTTATACATAGATTCTATCTCTTTATAGACATGAATATGACTAAAAGTTGCACTGATATCATTTGGTACCTGTATGCTTTTCATGATTGGATTTGCAGGAATAGCTCTTCTAAGTGCAACTTCTCCAGTTCGAGGAACCTTTGTATTGGGTGAGTAAAGCACCGCATTTGCAGGGGGAATAAACCATTTTCCAATATCATTAAAAGGAAATGGGGTTGCTGTTTGAAGAAAAATCAGAACTATAGCAAACACCCTTTTTAAGTCGTCTATGTCACAAGAAAGAATTGGCACATGAAATCTTAAACTGAAACCCTTCAATTTCTTTTGTCCCTGCAATTACATAAACCAGCATCAGTTATCAGTTGCTTGAGTCTTTCAATCAACCTATCTCACAACAACATCAGCAACCCGTCCCAAATATGCACGCAAATTTTCCTCTGGCATTAAATGAATGGAACCACCCAACTAATAGTAGTGCTTAAAAAGAAGAAGAAAAATTGTGCTATTTGTTCTTTTGGATGGGTGTGCAAGAAAGAAAGGAAGGCAAGAACTTATGTTACTATATGTAAAGAAAAAAAATCTAAGGAATAATGACATACAGTGAAGGAGCGCCTCAAAAAACTACCAGCATAGTGTATAGAAGAATATCAAATGTAGAGAGCAACGAAATTTAGCTACCGTCTTAGAAAGAGATAACATGAAAGCAATGAGTAAATCTTTCATAATCTCAAAATAACGTCCATACATTGATCAATCAAGATAGAAAGTATAGCTTTCGATGGATAGATTTTGGGAGGCTCAAGTTGACCTACAGATTTGTTTCAAAGATATGCAATCCTACCATCTTCATTCTGAATAGTAGGCCACCAAACTGCATAATTCACCCTCTCATTTTAAGTTGCTTTCTTAATAAATTATGCCCATATGACGAATAAGGGATAAATGTTTGATGAAATGAAAAAAAATTGTCTGGCTAATAAGGTCGTTCTAAATAGGCAACTTGCAGCCAAATGCAATAGTCGGAAAGCTACCTAGGCCCATTAATGAGGTCCCTGAAGGATATTTATAGCTTACACGCATTGGACAAATTGTTGCAAAATGGTATGGCTCCAAAGATGACAATATATTCTAAATCCACCGTTCATTCAGTGCAAATCATATGTAGTGCCCAAATATACTCAATTACAATAACATTGACATTTATTCAACCCTGTAAACTGTTTTGCAACCCTTCATGAAGTATAATTTTCAACCTCAAAATAATAAAAGATTTCAACATGCCAAGTCATTCAGAAATGTTTCATAAGTTCAAGATGCCTTGATGGGCTGTCTAATCTTTGTTATCAGCGACTCAAAGCTTACATAATGAGGCTGCTCTGTGGTTGTGTTTGACAAAATGCCACTGAACTAGTGCTGCGATATTTCCTCTATATTTTATTATTACCCCCTTTCGTGTTTATATCATCTATTAGTTGACACAACACTCATTACAAAAACATAAGGAAAGTTGCATAAAATTTTCACAGTAATGAACTCAGCAATTAATATTCATTTTCCATATAATATTTACTGTTATATCAAATGCTAAGGCAGAGCTGTGTAATAATTTTCTAACCTCAAAATACAAAGTTTGAAAATACTCTTGAACCCCTCTTCACCAGTTGTGCCCATCAGTTTTATTAAATCTGAGGCTAAACGGGGGCGGTTGGGTTAAATTAGAAACCCACAACCGGACATCAGACAGCTACTTCTATTAGCTCCACCTCCTCAAAAGATTGGCAACTAGCAACCCTTTTAAAGTATTTTTTTATGGCTATTAAGAAGGGTTCTAGGAAAATTCACCGCTAGCAATTCATTATCGGAAAATTCACCGCCAACAATTCACTGCATAAAAATTCACCGCCATGACAAATTCACGTCAAGAAAAATTCACCACCAGCAATTCACCGCCATGGAAAATTCATTGCATTAATTTTCCAATTAATTTTCCATGGTGGTTAAATGCTGGTGGTGAATTTTCCTTGAGGTGAATTTGTCATGGCAGTGAATTTTCCCGCAGTGAATTGTTGGCGGTGAATTTTGCGGCAGTGACTTGCTGGCAGTGAATTTGCCTGATGCCATTAAGAAGCCACATAATTGTGAAAACAGAGCCCCACCAGAAAGCCAGTTACTCAATAGTAGAAGATAAAAATGCATGATGATGTGGCCTATAAAGGATATCATTCAACACGAGTGAGCATAGGCTGACCTGGGAATGCTCAATGAAAGTTATTGGCCAAATGTGAGGATCAAATACAAATAAAAAGGAATGGAAACGTTCACTGACCATACCATCATCATTCTTCATATTCTGCAGCACACAGTGACAGGTTCAGACATGTAACAAACCAGGCATCAGTTCGATAAGGCTCAGCGACACCAACGTTTCCCAGAAGTTCATTTGGAATGATTCTAAAGTCATTTCAGTTGCCAAAGGAGAGAGGTACAGGACTGTTAAGAATGATTCTCTGACAGTCTTTGGCATATTATTTAAATTATGAATCAGATATCTAGAATTTACAGTTTTGCTGAGTTATGGAGAAGGACGACCTATCATGCTCAAACTAGGACAGATTCTATATGTCAAATTTGACAGTCTAAAATATTTGATATCTATGAAAAGAAAATTTAATAACCAATCAAAAGAATTGGCTCAATCCGTAATTTCCGATGAAACAAAAGTCATCGAATTGTGACTTGGTAGCAAAATTTTATGGCCTTCGAAATGATACAGTTCTAGAATGTTGTGGTCTGCCATTGCTTTGTGAACGAACTGAATGTTTGGAAAGAACAATTGTTGTAGAATCCTAAATAAAATTTACGATGTGCATTGCCAAATTAGCATCTTTGACATGGAACTGAAAATGTGAAACTAAGGGCATCATGTAAACAGCCTATTTCTACTAAAGTCGAAAGTACAACACATATTCTTTGTTTAGGCTCTTGCGAAATGAAGAGTACTATTGCTGATGGGAACCGCCGAAACACGTTTATTACTGATTGTTTAGCAAAACGTAAATTTATTCCAGAATGCCAACTTCTGATAAAGCCATCAATCATAGTTTAGTCTTGGTGTCCATGGAATTTGAAATGCTGATATAACCACTAAAGTTTAATATTAGTCTGGTGAAACAAGTAGAATTCGACCTGAGAGATTGTGGAGTTGGTAGACCTGCAACTACAATTGATTCGGAAGGTGATTGTCTTCTTGTCCTCCTGTGTCTGCATTCGCCTCCGTCTCATGGGAAGTACCAGTGAAGACATAGGGTACTGACATGTGAATGAGACCGGTGGTGAAAGCAATGTAGCCATTGTGAAGCTCAAGTTCTGGATATTTTAAGCTTCAACCACTACGGATAAGGCCCAATCATCAGTTTGCTGTTGTGAAATTCGGTCGTAAGATTGATTAGCTTCACTCCACGTAACAGAGCACCTAATGCCCTCCTGACTTCCTTTTTTAAATTGTTGGGAAAGAAATGGCGATTCTTACTAACATCGGCATTTGGTATGGATTACTTTTTTCAGTTTTTATATGCTTTCTTGAGCGTGAACATAAATTTCATAGGTCTGAAGTTTATCGTTCGTGTTTGTGATATACCTATGGGGATATTGGGAGGCAAGAGCTAAGTTCATATTATTGGTCTTTATGTCTATAAAATATATATAGGTAAGGTAATAGTGAATGTATATTATGTATCATGGATAAAAAAATATATTATTTATTGTTAAATAAATTTAAGTTATTATAATTTGAAGTATCATTGTTTATGTAATATGGTTGATGTGTGTGTCATTAAAATGTAGGTCATATGTTTGATTCACATCGATTTACATAATAGTATGTTGAAAAATATTCTAAATATCCAACAAAAATTTAACTATATTTTGGTATACTCATGCATGTAAGACATGTAAAAACATGTAAATAGATGTCTAGGCATGCCCATAAGTACATCTAGTATGTTGCATACTAGATGTACTTATGGGTAATGCCTAAGACATTTGTTTGGCATGGCTTCATTAGATACTAGATGCATCTATGGACATGCCTAAGACATTTATTTTACATGGTTTTGTTACATTTTAGATGCACCTATGGGTATGCCTAAGATATTCATTTTACATAGCGAAGTGCCTATGGACATTCTTAAGACATTTATTTTACATGATTTCATTGTATATTAGACACACATATAGGCATGCCTAAGACATCTATTTTACATGGTATTGATTGAGGATTTAACAACCCCCTTTCAATAGGGAGGTAAAGTCACAAGATCACTCTACCTCTCTTGAAAAGCAATTGATTTTTAGAAGAAATCTTACTCCAACGTCTATGCTAGTAGGTCATGGCAATGCAATAAAAACTCAATGATCTATGTAGTTAGCAATCTAGAAACAAAGAGATCTATTTGTATGTGAACTGGCTCATAATAATAAAGTTCAAACATTTGGCACTCAAATCTAGAAATACAATCAATTTTCGCATGTTAGGCATTAGGATTTCTTTATTGAAGGAAGGCGCCTTAATTTGAATTTATTTTATATTTATTATTAATATTTATTTATATATTTGACTCATTTCAATAAAATATAAAAAGATGATACTTAGAGAAAATAAATAAAAATGGATCTATTTTGTAACAACAACAATCAATCAATTCGTTAAGAAGGAACATAAACTAACTTTGATTAGTCAATATTATACACAACCATTAATACAAAATAGTGCAATCATATATGGATTAACTTTAAAAATGAAAAGATACATGCAAAACTATTGTATTACACGTGTAAACTTCACACATCACATCACAAAATCAAACATGAATGGATGATCTTTCATGCAACAAGCCTTGGATTTTTATTCTTCTCATTGAATTTAAAATAGGAGTATTACAACTTAACCCAATTTCAAAAACTTGGAGCTACAAAATGAAAATGCTACTAGACTAAC
>VDFB02282907.1:0-28506 GCA_007258455.2 Sequoia sempervirens | reverse complement strand
CACCACCAGCAATTCACCGCCATGGAAAATTCATTGCATTAATTTTCCAATTAATTTTCCATGGTGGTTAAATGCTGGTGGTGAATTTTCCTTGAGGTGAATTTGTCATGGCAGTGAATTTTCCCGCAGTGAATTGTTGGCGGTGAATTTTGCGGCAGTGACTTGCTGGCAGTGAATTTGCCTGATGCCATTAAGAAGCCACATAATTGTGAAAACAGAGCCCCACCAGAAAGCCAGTTACTCAATAGTAGAAGATAAAAATGCATGATGATGTGGCCTATAAAGGATATCATTCAACACGAGTGAGCATAGGCTGACCTGGGAATGCTCAATGAAAGTTATTGGCCAAATGTGAGGATCAAATACAAATAAAAAGGAATGGAAACGTTCACTGACCATACCATCATCATTCTTCATATTCTGCAGCACACAGTGACAGGTTCAGACATGTAACAAACCAGGCATCAGTTCGATAAGGCTCAGCGACACCAACGTTTCCCAGAAGTTCATTTGGAATGATTCTAAAGTCATTTCAGTTGCCAAAGGAGAGAGGTACAGGACTGTTAAGAATGATTCTCTGACAGTCTTTGGCATATTATTTAAATTATGAATCAGATATCTAGAATTTACAGTTTTGCTGAGTTATGGAGAAGGACGACCTATCATGCTCAAACTAGGACAGATTCTATATGTCAAATTTGACAGTCTAAAATATTTGATATCTATGAAAAGAAAATTTACTAACCAATCAAAAGAATTGGCTCAATCCGTAATTTCCGATGAAACAAAAGTCATCGAATTGTGACTTGGTAGCAAAATTTTATGGCCTTCGAAATGATACAGTTCTAGAATGTTGTGGTCTGCCATTGCTTTGTGAACGAACTGAATGTTTGGAAAGAACAATTGTTGTAGAATCCTAAATAAAATTTACGATGTGCATTGCCAAATTAGCATCTTTGACATGGAACTGAAAATGTGAAACTAAGGGCATCATGTAAACACCCTATTTCTACTAAAGTCGAAAGTACAACACATATTCTTTGTTTAGGCTCTTGCGAAATGAAGAGTACTATTGCTGATGGGAACCGCCGAAACACGTTTATTACTGATTGTTTAGCAAAACGTAAATTTATTCCAGAATGCCAACTTCTGATAAAGCCATCAATCATAGTTTAGTCTTGGTGTCCATGGAATTTGAAATGCTGATATAACCACTAAAGTTTAATATTAGTCTGGTGAAACAAGTAGAATTCGACCTGAGAGATTGTGGAGTTGGTAGACCTGCAACTACAATTGATTCGGAAGGTGATTGTCTTCTTGTCCTCCTGTGTCTGCATTCGCCTCCGTCTCATGGGAAGTACCAGTGAAGACATAGGGTACTGACATGTGAATGAGACCGGTGGTGAAAGCAATGTAGCCATTGTGAAGCTCAAGTTCTGGATATTTTAAGCTTCAACCACTACGGATAAGGCCCAATCATCAGTTTGCTGTTGTGAAATTCGGTCTTAAGATTGATTAGCTTCACTCCACGTAACAGAGCCCCTAATGCCCTCCTGACTTCCTTTTTTAAATTGTTGGGAAAGAAATGGCGATTCTTACTAACATCGGCATTTGGTATGGATTACTTTTTCAGTTTTTATATGCTTTCTTGAGCGTGAACATAAATTTCATAGGTCTGCAGTTTATCGTTCGTGTTTGTGATATACCGATGGGGATATTGGGAGGCAAGAGCTACGTTCATATTATTGGTCTTTATGTCTATAAAATATATATAGGTAAGGTAATGGTGAATGTATATTATGTATGATGGATTAAAAAATATATTATTTATTGTTAAATAAATATAAGTTATTATAATTTGAAGTATCATTGTTTATGTAATATGGTTGATGTGTGTGTCATTAAAATGTAGGTCATATGTTTGATTCACATCGATTTACATAATAGTATGTTGAAAAATATTCTAAATATCCAACAAAAATTTAACTATATTTTGGTATACTCATGCATGTAAGACATGTAAAAACATGTAAATAGATGTCTAGGCATGCCCATAAGTACATCTAGTATGTTGCATACTAGATGTACTTATGGGTAATGCCTAAGACATTTGTTTGGCATGGCTTCGTTAGATACAAGATGCATCTATGGACATGCCTAAGACATTTATTTTACATGGTTTTGTTACATTTTAGATGCACCTATGGGTATGCCTAAGATATTCATTTTACATAGCGAAGTGCCTATGGACATTCTTAAGACATTTATTTTACATGATTTCATTGTATATTAGACACACATATAGGCATGCCTAAGACATCTATTTTACATGGTATTGATTGAGGATTTAACAACCCCCTTTCAATAGGGAGGTAAAGTCACAAGATCACTCTACCTCTCTTGAAAAGCAATTGATTTTTAGAAGAAATCTTACTCCAACGTCTATGCTAGTAGGTCATGGCAATGCAATAAAAACTCAATGATCTATGTAGTTAGCAATCTAGAAACAAAGAGATCTATTTGTATGTGAACTGGATCATAATAATAAAGTTCAAACATTTGGCACTCAAATCTAGAAATACAATCAATTTTCGCATGTTAGGCATTAGGATTTCTTTATTGAAGGAAGGCGCCTTAATTTGAATTTATTTTATATTTATTATTAATATTTATTTATATATTTGACTCATTTCAATAAAATATAAAAAGATGATACTTAGAGAAAATAAATAAAAATGGATCTATTTTGTAACAACAACAATCAATCAATTCGTTAAGAAGGAACATAAACTAACTTTGATTAGTCAATATTATACACAACCATTAATACAAAATAGTGCAATCATATATGGATTAACTTTAAAAATGAAAAGATACATGCAAAACTATTGTATTACACGTGTAAACTTCACACATCACATCACAAAATCAAACATGAATGGATGATCTTTCATGCAACAAGCCTTGGATTTTTATTCTTCTCATTGAATTTAAAATAGGAGTATTACAACTTAACCCAATTTCAAAAACTTGGAGCTACAAAATGAAAATGCTACTAGACTAACTTGTTATTCTAACCAGGACCTAAAATTTTCAACCCTTTACGATTCCTTTGATACTTACATAAATACCCAACTTGACAAATTTCCTAAAGTTTTCAACCCTTTACAATTCCTTTGATACTTACATAAATACCCAACTTGGACACCCAAACAAAATTCCTAGAGCTAGTTAGCCTAGATCCTAAACTGATCAAGGGGCCAAAAGTTTTATAAGTTATAACTTTATTTTTGCAATTAATAGCACAAAATTAAATTGCATACCTTTATTATTTTATGTACCTAAAATAATTTCAATTAAATACACTCTTAAATTTTCGAGTGGCTTTTAGAATATTTCAAAGAATAAAGAATGAAAAAAAAAAGAGGAAGTTCAGGTTGAGCATCTGACCCATCATTATCCTACTACCATGTTTGCTTGCTCGATAGGTGCTACTATTCTAGGAAATGTGCTTTGAAATTCTCCAATGTTTCTAGGATATAATTAAGATTTGAGGCACTAGAATGCTAAACATGGACCTTCTTGGAGAAGAGGGCCATCTTGATCTACCCATCCACTTCCCTCATCTCCAATAATCAACCCCAAAACACATTAAAATTATCCTTTATTCTCATCACATCATCTATTGCTTCTTTTGTCAATTGCTTCTTCAGCAAGCTAGCAAGTTCTTTGATTAATGCTACAATAGGAATGACCTTAATGGGTCACTCCCAAAAAGTGCAAGGAATAGCCTCAATAAAACCATTAATCTCTACCATGATTATATCTATAGTCTCCTTCCTTATAGTGAAAATCTTCTTACATTCCTTCAAAATATAAATTATCCATTTAGTGGTATTGAGCCACTCCAAATACAACTTTAAGTTACCCTTAAAAATGATGTATTTTCCTTGAAGGTCTAAAAATGATACCTTGGCCATTCTTTTTAGAATAGGTTGATTATCCTCTAGTGTAATAATGTCAATGGATTCTTCAAAATCTAACATATCACTAACTTCATCACTCACCTTGTGATAATACTATATGATCTCATAGATTAATCTACTTCCTTAGGACCCCAAGGAATCCTTACATGCCAAAGTTTCACTCACCACCCCTCATGCGTCTTTATGTTTATTTCCTCTGGGTACGTGTTTTAAAACATGTACATGTTTCTAAAAAGTGTTTTTTTAAAAATAATCAAGAAAATAAAGAACGCATATGTGTTTTGTAATGCGTATGCGATTTTTAAAAACATGTATGCGTTATTTAAAAATTGAATTCTCAACCCACATGCAGCCTTGGTTTTAGGCTTGGGAAAGGCTTGGCAATTCGAGCCTTAGCCTTTGACCTACAACTAAAAAACTAAGGCAGATTGAAGACGAATGTCCAACTTTGGCAATATGGCTAATGGACTTTTTTTCTGAATCAATCTATAAAATTAAAACCCATTAGAGAACACAATGTCTACTTTCCAAATATATAACTTTTATTAAGATTGGATTATGTTTGCTATTTTTTAATTAATTTCTAAGAAAACTAGTCCTTAAACTTGAAATATCAGGCTTTTTTGTTTTTTAATAACTTTTTTTTGGTTAAATTTCTTGTAAAAAAAAGTATATCCAGCATCAAACTTTAGACAATTCTCTACACAATCAAAAATCAAAAATCAAAAAATGTTTAGTTTAGGTCCAATTATGTTGTCTATACATGATTTTTAAAAACAACAATTAAGGCCAATAACAATTCAATAAAAAAAAATAGTCAACAAAAAATTACAAAAAAAATTCCACATCAATCTTCATGTTGTTAGCTCTCTTTTCTCAAAAGGAATTAACAAAATACTTTTATTTAGGTCAAAAAGTGGTGTTCGTACACGTGCTTGGTATGGTAAAAAATAGGGACTTTTAAAAAGTGGTTTTTATAGATCCCTATCAAAATTTAATTTATATAATCTGGGTATTTGAATAATTTACATATTTTGACATTAGATTCAAAATTCAAAATTTCATATTACTAAATTTTTCTTATGATTCATTTTGTGTATGTCTCAAATTTTCAGTCCAAGTGTGACAAATTTGAAAACTAATAAAAACACTTCCACTCTGAGTTTTTAAAATCTAACCTTTTTGTTTTACCCTATCTAATGCAATCAAGAGTAAGGGTTAGCATTGAATCACAAGAATTCATGAGGTATCTCATGTAGATAACAAACTAAGCCTTAGTCAGAATGAAATGGAATGGAATGAATAATGGAAATGGAGGAAGGAATGGAATGGAATGGAATGAATAGAAATTATAAAAATCTTCCCAAAAAATTGATGTCATACTAAACAAAGATGTCATACAATATTCAATAAAGATTTCATTCCAATATAATAATTTCAAAAATTATAATATTCCAAGAATGTACACAATTACAAACACAGCTCCACCGAGCTTCTTAGCGTAAGATATAGATGGTCCAGGAATCCACCTTTCAAAACCTTGGTCTCATGTTGCCTGCTGAGGAGGAGAAGCATCGCTCAAGCGCTTTTCTGCCAACCACGGACTCATATGCAGTCCCCCGCACATCTATCAATGATAGATGGCCCTACCCTTCAACGAAGGTATTGGTTGGGTAACCCCATACGACATACCACTCTGAGCTTAGTGTTGTTCCCTACATGACTAGTATTTATAACCTATGCTAGGTAGCCCTCATGCATTTAAATGGACACGGTCAACAGACAATGGAGCCTAGGGAAATCACACTACTTTGCCCAAATTATTCTCACTGAGTACTTCAAGTGAAGGTCTACCACTCACTTACACCATAGCAATCTTGTTTTGATTAAGGCCATTATATCTATGCTTAGGCAATCCCTCTCCACAGGCAAGCTACTCCCTAGGATAACCTATCTCTTTTTACACATACTTAAGGTATCTCTACCAATCAAGCCTAAACATAAGTTACCCTCTCAATGGACATTCCTATCCTAGGTATAACATATGAATTTATCTTTGCATAGTCAAGCTATTCCATTAGAATACAATCTAGTCCCAAGTATAACTTTATAATCTAGAGTATAGCTACATAAGCCTTATCATAATCATAGATTAAATAACTGACTCCACAGTATATTATCACATAATAAGTGGTACTCCTTAAGAGTATAACCACATCAATGAATGACCTCAATCGAAGAATATTCACAACAATAGACGATTCCATTCGAGAGTATAATATTTTTGACAAAAAAGGGTTTAATCTATGTGATAGGGAGGGGTTGGAGGAATCACTCACTGATTCCTGCTCTGGGTCTTGCTTGCAAGACCTTCTTGGTGTCTTACTTCACCACCTTAACCTTTAGGACCTTCCTCATGTTTAGGTACCCCTAGTTCTCCTGGCCAGCCCCACTACCATCAAAATTCAACCTACCAAGTCAATCTTGGTGCAATATCTCTAACTCTTCCTTAGCCCTTAATCTACCCTAAAGACTAACATTCCCCAAGAACTAAAGCTTAGTTTTGCAAGGGTGTGGAGATGCTTCTACTGACTTCATTCCACCTTGTTAAGGCTCAGAAAGATCCACCTAACTCCATCTTTTCATCGCTTCCACCAAACCCTCATTTAGGGTTAAAAAGGCTACTAGCCTAGGAGCCCCAATTAGGTCTCCACTTTCGAGAAAATAGGTTATCTCTCCTAACTTTCCCAAAGAACATAGAATCTTTCCTTTGGATTCTTGGTCCTTATGCCTACCACTTGAATATTTTAAAGGTCTTAACCCTCAACTGACCGTACACAGACCTAAACCACAATTTGGCAATAATTAGGTCTTTTTAAGCCATTTTCCTATCCTTCCTGCAACTGTTAGAGATTACTAACACCAGACGGTTAGATGGAGCTCCCTCCTGCATTCAATACCTTGTCAAGGCTCATGTCTGCCCTCTCCACACCGTTTTTTGCCAGGAGATGAACACCCCTGCAACCCAAGTGCTCTGCACTTCTTGTCTTCCCTAGCCGGACTCTTCTTAGCTCGCCTAGGTGAAGACTCTCACAGTGATACCCTATCTACTAAAGACTCCTAACCCTACCATATTTACAATCATGGAGTCTAGCCACAATCCCCAAAATCTCGTACACTAGGTACAGTGGAAATGTGAACTAAACCTCCATTTTTCACAGTCTGCCAATCAGAACAACAACTAAAAGAAACAAACTAATTACACAAGATTGCTTGAAACAAATAAACTAGCTACCTATTGTTCCACACAATGCTTGGAAGATAAATGCACTACTTCCTACATGTTACACAGTGTCAGGATCACTCCATTAACACACAATTCAAAGCAAAAACAAAAACCAGAAAATTTACTCCAATTTATCACTGTCTTCTCTTGTATTCATAAGTCTCCAATAATGCAAAAGCTTCCAACCCTGCTCTCAGGTCGAGGTACACCCTATATAGGTCAAAAAAAGTAGTTATGCCTTCCCTTGGTCGGACATGTTAGTTACATTGTGGCAAAGTTGCCAAAATGCACCATTTTGCAACTTTTGCCAATTTCTAGTAAAATGAATTTTTAAACTCATCAGTAAAATGAGTTTCTAAACTCATCCACCCTTTCCACTCCTTAACCTACTGATCACTACTGAGAAATACATACTCTTAAACCTCTAACTCTATCTCAATGGTCAACATGACCTTCATGGTAACACATCAAAAACAAAAATTCATCCTAGACTTCCTAATTGCCTAGTGTTTCCTAGGTTCTCCTGCACCATTCTCCCCCTCTCTGCACAAACACTAGGGAATGTGAGGAGAGATCAGGGACACATCAATGCCCTGCTTCTTAAATTGAGCTTCATCTACCCATGTAGCCTCAGACTCTGGCTTGTCCTTCCACTTGATGAGGTGCTCCATGTACACTTTATGCCTTGTAGATTTCTTCACCCTTGACTCCAAGATCCTTTCTGCCTTAAGCTTGTCTTGAGTAGGTAAGGCTATGTTGCTTACATCCTTGAAGATATCCCTATTGTTCTGATCCATGTCATTGACTATTCCCTTATATCTGATCAGATCAACTACATTGAACACTGGTGAAATCCCTAAATCTGCAAGTAGTTCCACCTTGTAGGAATTCTTTCCATATTTGGCTAATACCTTGCATGGTCCCACTGTTTTCATCTGCAACTTGGTTGATATCCCCTTCTGCAACCTAGATTTGTTTAGGTGGACCATAACATAGTCTCCTACTGCAAATTGTAGATCCTTTCTAGATAAATCCACCTTCTCTTTCAACTTTTGAGTAGCCTCGATGACTGTCTTCTTCACCTTCTCCTGAATATCCTTCATGGTTTAAGAGAAATCCTCTGCATGTCCACTCCTTTGCTCCATAGCTCCTAGATCCCTGAGCTCACACACACCTCTTGGGTGCATCCCATACACTATTTCAAAAGGACTTCTGCCTGTGGTCCGATTCACACTGTCATTGTAGGCATATTCAGCCTGTGATATGACCAAGTCCCATGTTTGTCCATACTCCTTGGTTAGGCATCTAAGAAGGTTACCTAACACTCTATTAACCACCTCAGTTTTTCCATCGGTCTGAGGATGGTAAGCTGATCCAAAAGACAGGTTGGTACCTAATCTGCTCCATAGAGTCTTCCAAAAATGACTCATGAACTTCACATCCCTGTCTGATACAATGCTCAAAGGCAATCCATGGATCCTTACAATTTCCTTGAAGAAAAGGTGAGCAATGTAGCTAGCATCATGTGTGGTCTTGCAAGGGATAAATTGACTCATCTTGCTGAATCTATCTACCACCACATAGACACTATCAAACCATGTCTTAGTCTTAGGGAGTTCCACAACAAAATCCATGCTAACACACTCCCATGGTCTGTTGGGAATGGGTAGAGGTTGATACAAACCTGCATTACTAGCTCCCCCTTTGGCTTTCATACAAACTACACACTGCTCCACATACCTCCTGACATCCCTTGGAAACTTGGGCCAATAGTAGAACCTTTGCACTAGTTCCATTGTCTTGTTGATGCCAAAATGACCACTAAGACTACCATTGTGCTTCTCCTGGATGAGATTCTCTCTCATAGAACCTTTTGGAACACATAACTGATTTCCTTTGAACAAAAGTCCACTTTGCAATGTATACTCCGAGTATTGACTATGAAAGTGATTCTCAAAGTCATAACATACCTTGTATGCCTCCAAGAAGTCTTCATCTTCACCATAGAGATCTTTGAAACTCTCTATCCCAATGCTCTTTATCTGTATTTCTTGCACTATCAAAAACCTCCTACTTAGTGCATGCGTTTCACTCTATTACCGTTTCCACTAGCATCACATTCCACGATAAACAACATCGTCAAGAACTGGGTAATAAAGAATGAGTTGAGTTGCCTTGCTTCTTGTTTTAGTTTCTCAAAACCTTTTTCAACTTCTTGAGTCCACACAAACTTAGTTTTCAAGCCACCCTTGATTGTATCTAGGACTGGTGCACATATGCCACTAAAGTTTCTTATAAACTTCCTATAAAACTGAGCCAATCCATGAAAACTTCTTACCTCTGTCCTGGTGGTTGGTGTAGGCCAATTTAGGATAGCTTCCACCTTGCTTGGATCCATCTTCAATGATCCTTGGGATAATACAAACCCCAAATACACAAGCTCCTATTTGAAGAACTCACATTTCTCTAGGTTGATGGCTAACTTCTCTTCTTGCAATCTTCTAAGAACCAACTCCACATGCTTTAGGTGTTATTCTGCCATCTTACTAAAGATGAGTATATCATCAAGATATACCACCACAAATATCCATGTAAAGTCTTTGAGCACTTCATTCATGAGCCTCATGAAAGTGCTAGGGGCATTAGAGAGGCCAAATGGCATAACTCTCCACTCATACAACCCATCATTTGTCTTAAAGGATGTTTTCCACTCATCCCCATCTTTAATTCTGATCTAATGGTAACCACTTTTGAGATCCAACTTGGTGAAATACTGAGCTCCTCCAAGACAATCCATCAAGTCCTCAATCCTAGGAATAGGGAACCTATACCTGATTGTGATTCTATTTATTGCTCTTGAATCGGTGCATAACCTCCACTTACCACCTTTCTTGGTTGCTAAGACCACTGGTACTGCACACGGAGTGATGCTCTTTCTAATTAATCCTTGATCTAACAACTCATGCACTTGTCTAGCTACCTCTAGGTTCTGATCTGGTGTAAGCTTGTATGCTTCTTTGTTTGGAAATGAAGCTCCCGGTATGAAGTCAATCTGATGGCTAATGGCTCTCTTTGGAGGTAAGGTTGTTGGTTCACCATCACTCACTATGTCCTTATACTTCTCAAGCAACTTCTGGACTACTCCGAGTATGACTGTTTTCTTTGCTTTGTCTTCTTCCTTGGGTTGCACCATAACCACATATCCTTCACCTCCTTGATGTAGAGTGTTAAGGAACTCCTTGCCACTGCTTAATAAGACACTAAGGGTCTTTGACTGTCCTTCTTCCTCATCTGACAGTGATTGCAACTTGAATGTCTTTCCATCCTTTTTGAATGAGATAGTATTTGACTTTCCATCATAGATGGCACCTCTGTCATACTGCCATGGTCTGCCCAATAGAAGATGGCATGCATCCATGGGTAACACATCACAAAACAACTTATCCTTGTACCCTCCAATGGAGAACTCCACCGTTGTTTGCTCATTGACAAGAACACTCTGTCCTTTGTTCAACCATGTCACCTTGTAGGGATTAGTGTGGGGTATTTTCTCTAATTTCAACTTCCTTACTGCCTCCTCAGAGATGATGTTATCAGTTGAACCTGAATCCACAATAACCTTGCATACTTTCCCAAGTATTTTGCATCTTGCCCTGAATAAGGCTCTCCTTTGCTTTGGCTCTTCTTTGACTGGTTGTCAGATTAGAACCCTGCTAAACATCAGGTTCTCCCCCATTTATGATTCTATGTGACTAACATCTAGTGACTTGACACTCATGGTGTCCTCTTGTGCATATGCCACTCTCTTCTCAGTATTTGATGAAGATGCTTTCTCCGAGCACCTATAAGCTGGATGACCTACTTGACCATAGTTGTAACACTTCATACTAGCAAAGTATGAGTTACTTCTGCCTGCTCCTCTTCCTCTATTTGAACCTCCTTGAGGTCCTCTACCTCTTCCATAGCCTCCTCTAGAAGTTGTTTCACCTCCATGCTCTGTGAGTTTAGACTCTCCCTGATTTCTTTGTTCAGTCCCTCTACCTTGGTATCCTCCTCTATGTCCTCTTTGATCTCTACCTTTTCCTCTACTCTTAGAAGCTTGATCTTGTTTCCTCTTGCTTCTTTCCTCAATCTTTATAGACAATTGGTAACATTGGTGTATTGTCTTGGGACTTAGAAGAGTCATCTCCTCTTGAATGTTCCACTTCAAGCCGTTAAGATACCTAGCCACCTTAAGATTCTCATCCTCTGAAACATTAGATCTCATGCAAAGTTTTTGGAACTCCTTAGTGTAGGAATTCACATCTTGGTCTCTTTGTCTCAAACTCTGTCTTTTCTTGTGCAACTGAATTTCATAATCATCAGGCATGTATGCTTCTCTCACTTTGGCAACCATTCCCTTCCAAGTAGAAATAGGATTCTTGCCTTCCTTTTCCCTCTCTGTCTGAATGAACTTCCACCATGTCAAGGCAAAACCTCTCAATCTTGATTTGTCCACCTTTACCTTTTGTGCTTCAGTGACTCCATCACATTCAAAATGGTTTTCCATTCCCTCTATCCAATCCATGACTAGATCAGCTTCCATTTTCCCACTAAATAGTGGTATGCTTTCAAGTGCTTTTCCACTCAAAGCCTTCAATGCCTTCAAGAAAGGCTCTTCTTTCAAAACAGGGTCAGGTTCAAGGATGTTGTCTTCCTCTGCTACCTCTTCTTTCTTTGGTACTCTTCCTTAGAACTGCACATCATTCAATGCTTGCTCAAGTTGGTCTATTCTTTCCCTCAATAGCCTATTGTCTTCCTCCTGTCCTTCGACCATCTTGGCCAATTCTACATTTGTCACCATGATGGTGGAGCCACTAGACTCAATCTCAGACATACAATAGTCAATCCCAAATCTTTTGCTTGCTCTGATACCAATCTGATAGGGAGGGGTTGGAGGAATCACTCACTGATTCCTGCTCTGGGTCTTGCTTGCAAGACCTCCTTGGTGTCTTACTTCACCACCTTAAGCTTTAGGACCTTCCTCATGTTTAGGTACTCCTGGTTCTCCTAGCCAACCCCACTACCATCACAATTCAACCTACCAAGTCAATCTTGGTGCAATATCTCTAACTCTTCCTTAGCCCTTAATCTACCCTAAAGACTAACATTCCCCAAGAACTAAAGCTTAGTTTTGCAAGGGTGTGGAGATGCTTCTACTGAATTCATTCCACCTTGTTAAGGCTCAGAAAGATCCACCTAACTCCATCTTTTCATCGCTTCCACCAAACCCTCATTTAGGGTTAAAAAGGCTACTAGCCTAGGAGCCCCAATTAGGTCTCCACTTTCGAGAAAACAGGTTGTCTCTCCTAACTTTCCCAAAGAACACAAAATCTTTCCTTTGGCTTCTTGGTCCTTATGCCTACCACTTGAAGATTTTAAAGGTCTTAACCCTCAACTGACCGTACACAGACATAAACCACAATTTGGCAATAATTAGGTCTTTTTAAGCCATTTTCATGTCCTTCCTACAACTGTTAGAGATTACTAACACCAGAAAGTTAGATGGAGCTCCCTCCTGCATTCAATACCTTGTCAAGGCTCATGTCTGCCCTCTCCACACCGTGTTTTTCCAGGAGATGAACACCCCTGCAACCCAAGTGCTTTGCACTTCTTGTCTTCCCTAGCCAGACTCTTCTTAGCTCGCCTAGGAGAAGACTCTCACAGTGATACCCTGTCTACTAGAGACTCCTAACCCTACCATATTTACAATCATGGAGTCTAGCCACAATCCCAAAAATCCCGTACACTAGGTATAGTGGAAATGTGAACTAAACCTCCATTTTTCACAGTCTGCTAGTCAGAACAACAACTAAAAGAAACAAACTAATTACACAAGATTGCTTGAAACGAATAAACTAGCTACCTATTGTTCCACACAATTCTTGGAAGATAAATTCACTACTTCCTACACGTTACACAGTGTCAGGATCACTCCATTAACACACAATTCAAAGCAAAAACAAAAACCAAAAAAATTACACCAATTTATCACTGTCTTCTCTTGTATTCATAAGTTTCCAATAATGCAAAAGCTTCCAACCCTGCTCTCAGGTCGAGGCACACCCTATATAGGTCAACAAAAGTAGTTATTCCTTCCCTTGATCGGACATGTTAGTTACATTGTGGCAAAGTTGCCAAAATGCACCATTTTGCAACTTTTGCCAATTTCTAGTAAAATGAGTTTCTAAACTCATCCACCCTTTCCACTCCTTAACCTACTGATCACTACTGAGCAAGACATACTCTTAAACCTCTAACTCTATCTCAATGGTCAACATGACCTTCATGGTAACACATCAAAAACAAAAATTCATCCTAGACTTCCTAATTGCCTAGTGTTTCCTAGGTGCTCCTGCACCACTAGGAGTCTACTCTTGTCAATACGATAACTTCATATTTAAGTGTGCATTGCCACTAATCAAGCAGTAGCTCTAACTCACTAGGTTTCACT
Source organism: Sequoia sempervirens (assembly GCA_007258455.2). Classification (NCBI taxonomy): domain Eukaryota; kingdom Viridiplantae; phylum Streptophyta; class Pinopsida; order Cupressales; family Cupressaceae; genus Sequoia; species Sequoia sempervirens. The sequence goes on along the minus strand of VDFB02282907.1, from coordinate 14,741 downwards.
AAACCTCTCAACCCATAAGTAACCCTCTAGCTATCTATTATAATCAAATAGCTAGCTACGAGCAACCCTTATGCTACCCATGTTTAATTATAATTAGTATAATAATAATACCTATGAAAAACTCCCCTCCTATCATGGAGTAAATACAAACATTTCACAAATAGTAAAAACAACTTCTACTTTCTTTCAAAGCATGCAATACATTTCCTAAATGCAAGTAGTCACAATAGCCTAGTACAAACAATCAAGAAATACCTCTTTCAAAAGCTAATACAAGCAAAGGAAGATTATTCTCATGCCTATGATATGCTATCCAATCAACAGGTTGCAAAAACAACTCTTCTAGAACTTGACAACTAGTTTGACTTTCGACTTATCCAGCAAAGTCACAATAACCTCTATCTCTCAAGTTGGCAAAATACTTCTCTCAAAATAATAATAAACTCTCTCTCCAATGCTCAAAGTTCTCACTCACAATATGAATCAGAATAATGCAAAAACTTGCTCAAGGGATGTGTAGAAGAATGTGTCCCAACAAATGAACTTACTCCTCTATTTATGCAGCAATAAGGTAACTACTCAACCTATAGTTTAGGCATGAGTTTTGACAACAACAAGCATGCACAGCAACACATCTATCTCAGCTCAAAAGTTGGCGAACATGTAAGCACATACTCTGCTTAAACAACTACAAATCGACTTAGTTAAATGACAACAATTAGAGAGCAATTCAAATCCCACATGATAGAATTTGGTTTGCATCTCAAAATGGATATCTACAAGAATAAAGATTCTAAGGTGGTGCCAAAGCTTCATAATCACATATAGAGATGGTGTGACATCCTTCACATCTAAAACAATCAACATCATATTTGCAACACCAAGCCTCTATCGACTAAGTCATAATATGAGTTGTTCTATATATTAAATCGATTTGACAAAGTCATTGACAGGTTTACACACCTTTATAAATGTTGTTCAATACTTAAAAACATGGTATAAAGAGTTTACTAAGTCCACGACTTCCACAAAAGAGGCCTCGATTTATCCTATCATCATTTCATCGACTTAATGACTGCTCAATGTTTGCAGTTTATAAACTCTCCTTTTGCTGATAGCGAGAGTATAATGTGGCTAAAGAATATAGTCATTACTATCTCATAGTTCAACCTTAGTTTATATATTTAATCAGCCTCCAACTCATATCAAGCATTGGTGAGAGGATTGTATGTTCTCAAACAACTATAAGCATTTTAAATGCCATGAGATACTCCCACGCCATGGTAGTATTCATGTGCCTACATAATATAAGGTTCTTGTTTTTAAAAGGAGAATCAATGCTTTATGAAGTGTGCCAACATTTTCAAATATAAAACAATCACTTAAAAATATATGTATTTATAATACATATTATATATATACACACACCTCTGTTTAAGAATTAACACTTACGTGTATATATATGTGCATATATGTATTCTCATATATATACACAAAAGGACTTCAATAATATTGGCATATATATATATCTTTACTATATAGGAAAGATAATATTATGATATATAACATTGATTGTATATATAAATATATACATTCTCCTCTATACTCATGTATACATACGTATATATATATATATGTGTGTGTGTGTGTGTGCATACATACATACATACATACATATATATATATATATATATATATATATATATATATATATATATATATGTATATATATACATTCGATCACACCATCAAGCACATACACATGTATATATACACCATGTCAAGTATGTATTCATTTGATATTCAAATGAATACAAACAAGATAGCAATCATATAATAATAATACATTAGATATATATATATATATATATATATATATATATATATATATATATATGTACACACACACACACACACACACACACACACACATATATATATATATATATTATTTAGCAACATGATAGACAAAGTAGTATTATAATGTTGCTACGCTAGCAAAGCCTACTATGCATAATGTTCTTACGATCCTCATATCGGATATCCCATTACGTCGCCGGTCTTTATCGCGACATGTACATATTCATCAATGCACACTCAACCACTGAAACAAACCGATATTAACATAGAGGAAGGTCGCGGCTCAATGAATGCGGCATCATTCAAGCATGCATTCACTAGTAATCAAGACCCTTACTAATGCAAACACATTATGCTAAGGATGAATTACCACTTCCTGACTTAGTGACTAGACTCAAAAAATCTACTGTGGTGTGTGTAAGCTCAGATAGGTTACGTTATTGGTTACCTGACCAAGACCTTCTCCTGAGTGATACTTCCCCTCCGCTTGGAGGAATGAACATATACCCGCATCCACATTCTCAAAATATGTCCAAGGTAGTCATCTATTCAACAAAATATGCATTACACATAATACATCTCCATAGTTAGAATATTAATTCAATAACCATCCATTTCACACATATGCATTTCTTCATTAAATGAAATAACGTTCATTCATAATGCATTGATAACAAGGTGCAAGCACATTTAATTCATCCACATAATTCACATTACATTCACATTTTACCCTACATAGTAATAGTAAATAGTAATTACACAATTGGGGTGTAACAGGTTGCATCTACACATCCTCCTCTTCTACCACTAGAGTTACTTTCTACACAATTATATCCCCTCAAGCATCCAATGAGATGGTAGATACTATTTTTTCTCTCTTGGCCTTTGTTTAATCCTTGAACATTTTTACCACCTTTTACAAGTTCTTTTATGATAGGAATGTATGCTTTTTTCCTCTTTTCAATGGTGGATCTCAGCCATACTGACAACCCCAAACTAATCCTAGCTAATGTTTCATTTGCATGTGTTCTAGGAGGAATTGGTTGCGGAGGAGTAGAGTGAGGCAAGCTAGGAGGTTGAGAAAGTGCCCTTGCAAATATGGATCCTATAGAGGAAGGGGGTGTAGGGGTCAAGATTGAATTCAAGTATGAGATTGGGGCCCATACTCTAAAGATCACACAATATTATGAATCACACCTTCCTCTTGTGCTATAGTAGATGCTTGAACCTCTCCCTATGGTGGCACTTCTAAAGAAGTTCATTTTATGGACTCTATCTGTTGTTCTTGACTAGTAGTCTAAATGGGTGGAGAGACAATGATATGTGGAGGAGGAGGAAAAGGAATATGAACCTAAATGGGAGGGGATTGTGGTGTTGTAGCCTCCTCTTGAGAAACTTATTATCTTTTCATTCTTCTTTGTAGTGGCTCTATATCTTCATTTTCTTCATCCTCTTGTAAAACTACCTATAAAATAAGATTTGATTCACTCTTCCTTTTAGATTTTTTTATTTTGCAATGATAGAAGATTCCCCTCATTCAACTATTACACCTGAGCTTTGAGAGGATTCTTCTACTATGGTTGAGGATCATCCATACCATATGTATACTTGAGCTATTTCTTTGTTCTCTCAACCACCCCTAAGTTTTGGCCTTGATTAAAAATATTCTTTGTTAAAACAATCAATTTGAGTTTTGTCCCTATTTTAGGAATGATCAAGGACCTTTCCATCCTCATGCATACCATTGGATATTATTTTTATATGATAGCTTTTGATCAAAGGGATCATCAAGTGATAGTAATTCATAATCCTCACTTTGTGCTTGTCTAGACAAGTTCCCCAAAAGTGTTTTAATGTTTCCTTGTAAGAATGACCCTACTAATGTCCCAATCTTCCCATTGGAATTAAATATATTTCTAATCTCATATAAATCCAAGGAAAATATTGTCATTTCTTATTCATTTGCATTATAATGTTGCATTTGTAAATAGGATTAAACCCATCCTTAATGGGAAAAGCAATCCTAGCCTTGTGCATGCTAGTGATTAACTCTTGGATCTCCACAACCTCTCTACAAATTTCCAATAGGAATATCTTATTGTTTGGGTACCTAGGAATCATATGTGGTGATTTGTGGAAGCCACCAACTCTAATGTAGCAAGTTTTAAAATTGGATTAACTAGCTCTCCAAATTGGTCATCTCTTTGATTGCCTCTAGGAACAATCTCTTTATGTAATCATTTTCTAGGCACTTGATAACAATATAATACAAAAGCATCATTCTCATAGTTATAATTCCTTCAGTCTCTTTCAACTCTACCTAGGGATAGTGATCATATACTTTGGTCTCCCCTAGTTTCAAAGATCTTACCTACCTAAATCCAAAAAAAATAGCTTGGAAAGAAAACATATATACCAAGTTGGAGGTCATATAGAATCTACTTGATTCCAACACATTTGTTAATTGTTCATGTAGTGTATCCTTGACGAACATTTCCCAATCAATTATATTTGAGTCCACAATGGGCAGGATGAAAAACCATATTCAACGGAATAAATCCCTTGCATTGGGAAATCCAAAAACTCTATTCAAAATATTATAACATCCTTAGCATCTTCTTTGAACTCGCTTTTTTGAATGACCTTAGTCATCTTAGATGTTTATTTTCTCCTTTGCACGAGTATCTTGTTGTTAATAAAGTTGAAAATTTACACTATTTTTCTTTTGTAATACTTCAATGCCTCCTTCAAGTTAATTTTAATATATTGGGCATAGGTGGGAAGCCCAAATACTCTCAATTACTTTTGAGTTGATGTCTAGTACAATTTGGCCTGCAAGTTCAAACACTTTCTTTGTTTCTAATCACATCTTTGAGCACAAGCCAACACTAGCTCAAAAGACAGGAGGAACATTAGAAATGCAACAACATGCACTAAACCTAATTGAGGCATTCATTAGACCTAAAAAGTTGTATCTCCTTCCTAGTGTACCATTTGCAAGAACTCATAGACATTCACATGTTTGAGGTTAGTGTCTCCAATATTGAGAATATTTTGAAAGTAGGATACTATCCTTTATATTCATACTTCATTTCTCTTAGTGGATACTTTCTTTGAATATGTACTACCAAGCATGCATAAGATTATATTGGGAAATTCAACAATAATCAATTTTTATCTTTCTCACAAGTGCAATCAATCCATTTGCAAATCTAAAAATCATATTGTTACCTGTTTTTTCACTTTACGCTCAACAGGTAGAGCTGAATGAAGTTCAGTTATTATAGGTACAGGAATTTTTCCAAATTTTGCTGATAAAGTGTTCATTGAATCATCATTGAAATCATCTTACAAATGTGTCATAAGTTTGTTGTGCAAATGTTTAAAACAGAAAATTAAGAAAATTTGCATAATAGTACTTTTATTCATTTCGTGAAAATGCAATCTCGCACAAGCCGCGAGAGTAACTGAGATTCTTTCTGACAATCAAAAAATGAATACTAAATCTAAACACAGGCCACACTTGTAAATAGCATGAGCGTAAAAAAGAAAGCAATTCATCATTGCCTGTTACGGAAAATCACTTCGTTGGTGCTTTTAGCCATCGAGCCTTCAAGCAGTTGCAGCCTCGCTTCATCGCTCCGCATACCTGCAAAATCATTAAGAAAATAATATTAGAGTTATACTCTAAGCAATACTGAATTACCTTCTGTCTTACGCCTATGCTACAGACAGAAATGTAATTTGTGTTAAACCGAGCATTCATCAGATGATTGCAAGAAATCAGCAGAAAGGCATAATACAATGGAAGCTTTCAGCTTCTTTTATTTTGCTAACATGTTTGTTTCAGTGTGCAGGAGCAGGTTTTTCATATTCGAATTCATTCCAGCTGATATGTGGAGTGAAACGGGCTCCCACAAGGGTTGAGCCCAGCATATCAGATTTTCAATTACAAGAGCCAGAAAAGGAATACAGTATAGTAATATCAAATGATTAAAACAGTCTAAATCAGCATATTTGAAATGATTGAGCAGTTACAATTTCCAGAAAAATCAAAGGAATAGCAAAGTATCATGACAGATAACAGAGCATTCAGTATTTTATTTTGTTTCTTACACCACCAAGTGCATGCACTGTCTACAGGAGATTCAAGATAACAGATTAATTTCAGCGTTATGGAGAATTTCCATGTTCAGCAATTACAATGACAAGAACAATGCTGTTTTGATGTTTTGGTAAAGCATTTACAGTTGAATCATTTTTAAGGTAACAGAGGAAATAAGTTTCATATAATACTTTCTCATTGTGAAGTAGAATGCCCAATGAAAGAATGAAAGTAGATAGTTAGTGATTTATATAAAGCATGAAAATAACTATTTTATGGAGCAGTTTGAAACTATTGTACAGTCTCATGCATGATTGTAGATGTTAATTGGGAGGTTATTCACCATGAAAAAAGCGGAAAATGTTGACAGCAATGTTAAGCATGCAAGGATATTTCTTTAATGGAGTATCAGGTGGTATTCACTCTAACCAATGACACTTAACAGATGAAGCAAGGAAGCAGTTCATATACAGGGAGCTTCAAGCTTTTCATATAATGGTTCAAGTTTTTCATTGCTTCTTTTGTAAAGATATAATTCCAACATCATAATAGAGACAGCATTTTAAATGATAAATATTCAGTGTGCCAAGCTGCGCCCAGCCACTGTTTCATGACAAGAGGGGTCTTTTAATCTATTTTTTGTCTCGGTTTTTAATGATTTTACCAGAAAAATTAAGAGGCATGACAGTGGAGAAGATTAGATTACAGTGCACAAGTAGAAAGAACAACAATCTTGGTGACTAAGACAGGCACAAAATGAAAGGTAAAGTGCTTACGAGTTATGCACAGCATTGAAATCTAAATACAAAATATGTGCATAGGTATTTGAAATGTTTTATAACTGTCAAATACAAAATTGAGCAAAATCAGAATGCAACTTTTGTTTCCAATGATGATTTAGCTGGAAAAGCAGTGCTTAATTAGCAATTTCAAGCATGTTTTCTCTTTAGCAATTTAAATGTGCATTACTAGTACGTTGTTGGCAGTCATCACCTCCTGTCAAGAAAGGGCATTTACCATAGCAGCTTCAATGACAGAAATGGAAGCATGACTAAAGCCATATATCAAAAGCCGAGCCAACACAGAAATGCCTCAAGTTGTGAACAGTAGAAGGTTGAGTAACATACAGAGATTTTTGGGTACAGAAATGATGACTGGGGTTTGTGTTAATATCCAATCAACATCAAAGGAAATTTGTCAACATACAGTTTGCCTTCAGCAGAAATGATAGGTTATGAAATGGCTGAGTAGGCAATTACTTGCTTAAACTAAGATTATCAAAGCAAGCATATAACATACAGGTCAAGCACACACAATAAGAATGTCTGGGTATGAAGGAAATGCAGGGGTTTAGAGTTGTTCAGTAAAGCCATGAAGGTGCAGGATAACAAGTTAAATACACTATTTATACCCAGATACGGAAAGGTGAATTTCATTCATAGCAAGGTTTAATGAACCACGGCCTCTTCTATCAAAGAAATATATCCAAGAATGAATGCTACAGAAAATACATTAGAAGACAGCGCGCTTAAAGAGTAATACCCATTGGAGAATGATAAGTTTCGAGCTTAATAGTGAGGCAAAGCGACAGATTTGAGGGTGAAAATATTTACCAAAATATTTTGTGGCAACCGTGTTTCCAAACCATGCAAAAAGGTCAGTGTTCAAACTCAAAATTATTCAATGGTAGCCCGAATTAACACACAGGAAGAACATTAAGTCACCACTCCAGGCAATGTAAAAGCACGCAAATTTTAGAATGCCCGGATGGAGGAATACCCAGCACAGTAATGTTGTTTCATTATTTGGAGCATGTCTTTTACTCAAAAATCCAGAAAAATCAAACCATTTCTTGAAGAGGAGTTTTCAAATATACCCAGATGAAGTTTCGAACTGAAGAATACATTTTCCTTGCTTTATAAATATTTGAAGTTTCAAACACAGAGATACAGAAACAGAGTATTATTAGCAGTACCCATGATGCTGTGAGGCCGCGGCCTGTTTGAACCAAGGTCAAAGCTTTGTCAGAACAAATATGGAGTTGTTTCAGTCATAGGTATAAAAGCAACTATTCAGGAAATGAGAGTGCAGAGTGTAGTGCGGCCTGGAGAAATAATTTCACACACCCAAAAGCTGAGCATTATTACAGTGCCTTTCAGGGGTATAGATAACAAAGAAAGAATTTGGAAATAACTCATAGCCGTAGTCAGGAATCTCCAGAAACTTGCTAAAATACATGGTCAAAGCCCAAAAAATTGCTAAGAAATTACTAGAATAGTGAAGCCACGGCCAAAGGCAGAGATATCTGATGCTTGTATCCATTCTTAGCTGAAGATTTTTGTTTAAAATTCAATGACAGAGATATGAAAGCTTACCACGTTTTTATGAGGTTTCATTTTTATACTGGCTCTCTTCAGATCATTCTTCCAGCATCGACCTCAATGGAAAGAGATTTTAACAGAGGACAAAAGCAGATGACAAAATATCAGAATACTATCATAATCGCGCCCATAAGATAGCGAAATTTCCATATAAATTCCCAAAAAGAGCTCAGATTTGTGGCAAATAAGTTCCTTTTACCTGTGACGCCCAGAATATGTCAAAAGATCATGGAAATCGACAGAAAATTGCATGAGTCGAGCTTGGAACCCTACTCGGAGTGGCGGCCAGTTTCTTCCAGAAACTTCATGTCAAATGTGAGAATGATTATGTTTTTTAGGGTTGATGTTTTTAGGTCATTTCTCCAAGTCAAAAGAATATTTTAAATGATGTGGTCGCTTTTGTATTATTGAAGAAATGGTGTGGCCGAATATTTTAAATGATGTGGTCGCCTTATAATCATGGAGGAGATAATGTGTTTAATTTTTATTAAAAGAATGTTGGTCGACCAATCTTCCAATTGCATTATTATATTTATAATTTGCATTATTCAATGAATAGCTAATTTGTTAAATGATATACCACAAATCATTTAATAAATTAGTTATTTTAAACATGCAAATTATAGATATCTTAATACAATTTAAAGATATTATATCAGGCAAAGTTAACTGAAGGTGTTAGATATTTTTATCGTGCATATGTAATAGAAGTGGAGTTTCAGTTCCTATGGGCGAAGTTGATAAAAACGAGGCAGTTTTGCATGCTTTGAGCCACTTTTTCAGGGAGTTGCAGTTCAGTTGGAATGGTGCATGTATCAGTTACGACTTGGCAGTGAATTTGAGCTTAATTGGACTCATTTTTACTTGAGTTTGGCCACTTTTTCAGGAGATTTTCACTTGTGCTCGGATTTCACATTGTAATTGTCATCTTTTCACTTTCTGATGACTTTCAGTTCTTTTTGCATGCCTTTTGGAGAGGTTTTTGTATATATTGAAAAACTTAACTGTTTTTCATTCTAGTTCTTATTTTCTGCCTTTGCCTTCAGCAAAGAAGAGAATCTTGTAACTCAGCTTTCAGATTAATATAGCAGTGTTTTATTACAGGTTAAAAGTGCGTAATTGCAGAAGATTCCTTTGAATTCAGGACTTTAGAGTTTGCCTTCTAGATTTCGAGCATCGTTTTGTGAAGAATTTGATCAGAGAATTGCTGTGTTTCGGTTCTGAAACCTTTAGTTTTATCTGTCTTTTTCACATATCTGTATGCAATTTAGTTTGTAATCACTGGTTATACATTGTGCTTATTAATGAGTTAATACATTTTGTTGTGAAAACCTTGTTTTCCTTCAATAGTGCATTAAATCACAAGCCTTTGTTTAAATTGTTCAAGTGATTAAATTATTGAATCTGGTTGTGTGGATTTGAGTTTTAAGAAATTTTTGTGAGTCATAATTGCAAGTCGTTATCATTTAGGTGCAATCACCTCTCATAGCTTTAGGTTTTCAGTTCGAGCAAGTTCTTTTTCTCTTTCCCAGCCAAGTCAATTAGTTTTAGGAGTTTTTAATCAGGGAACCAGCCCTCTCTGGAGATTGATTCTTGAAATTAGGCAACCCATAGGCCTGAGAATCATTCCATGTTTCAACAGATTGCTAGGTTTAATTAATCAAGCGTTCGGGTGCAATCTGATTTGATAACACATATGTGTGTGTTATATATTATTAATAACTTAATTAATATAGCAAAGAAAGTATGAAAGTTTATGAGGTAAAATTAGGGTTACACTAAAATTCCTAACACCACCCAACCATATTCTTTTAATTCAAATAATTCAAGATTTGAGCTTCTCAGTCCCAACATGTTTTATAACTATAGTATCGAGGATTCTATAATTCTAACCATTGATGATGTAATTCGATGCAATACAAAAGGCTCCATTAGTTAAGGAAAGAAGATCAAGGGAGGGAGATCAAAGATGTCCATCCCAACCAACTAGAAATCAATCCCTCTAGCACATGATTGGACTTATGAGCCTAATGAGGTAATATAGTTCAAAATGACATGGTTTGGGATTTTAAAGAACTTAATAACTTATGCCAAAAGCAAGCAAAAAAGGGTATCTTTATATTTTTGAGTTTGAAAAGGAATATAGGGAAAAGGTTTCAAAATTCAAGGATTGGGGATGCCACCTAATTCATATAATAAAGCACTTGAACAAGGGTAAACCCAAACTTGTGATTCTGAAAAGATATCAATGTAACAAAACCATTGGAAATCAGGAGTTGGGGATATTTCTTGACTCATACCTAAAGGCATTCAAACAAAAGTATCTCCCCATCTCTAAATTCAAAAATATATGCAATTCAAAACATCAAGAATTGAGGATCAAAGATACCCCACAACTCTCACTTGAAATAACTCAATCAAAGGGATGACTAATATTGCAACTCTAAAAAAGGTTGAAAATAATCTAAGAATGAGATTCAAGATTGAAGATCCCGAACGTCACATCCTAAAATCCAAGGGGTAGGAAGACTCTACAAGTCCTAAACTAAATGAATAGCTTACTAGAGAACGATATCACAAAGCACCAAAAAGTAGCCTTGAAATCTACCAAGATCAAAAATTGGATTCAATGGAGGCGAAAATGAGAGTATAAATAGGGCACAAAATGTACATAGAAAATGTAGGTCCAACAAAAAAATTTAAGTGAAAGAATCCAAATATATAAATTCAAACTAAAATGTGATAATACAAAATAAAAGTATTCCCTAATGTGTCAAATGAAACATAAAATGAGACAAACAAGCAATCAAGTAAATGATCAAAACAAAAATTGGGAAATCCATTAATGAACCAAGAAAGGAAATAAAACCCTACCTAATTAATGGAAAAGGGAAAATGATACAAATGCACAACAAATGCCCAAAGGAAATATGTAGTAGAATACACCTCACACCAACAAAAACACACCTTTGAGCCCCAACAACTTCCTACCACACCATAAATATAGATTTATTCACAAGGATGAAAGGAAGCAAAGTAATTTCTATATCTTGAGAAGGAAAATCACATGAACAAAAGTGAAAAAAAGAAGCCTAAATAGGAATAAAATAAAACACATACATGGAAGTAATGTCATTGATACAATGCCAAGGATAAGTCATGATTAATTTAGATCCCATATCAAGTTTCAAAGTTTCACATATTCCTTTATTTTCATGTATTGATGACAAACTCTCAAATTTTAATGAGGGTGATGCAAAGAACCCTCAACAACACCAATCTATAAGGAATGTTGAAGTTTCAGAGATTCCTTTATTATCATGTTGGAATGAAAAACTCTCAAAGTTTGAAAAAAGGATAAAGCACATAGAATAAAGTAGGAAATAAAGGGGAAAAAAAACCTAGCCTTCAAACTACCATGAAAACCATCAAAGAAGAAAAATAACAAAAATGGGGTCCTCATTTTTCCAAGGAAAAAAATGGGGCACATATGGAAGGCACAACACAAGGCTTTGTTGCTTACTAGACCTATGAGAATTCTTGAGAGATATTCTTTATGTTCTTTTACATGTCTCACATGCATGGGAATACCAACATACAGTCAACACTTTCACCAAAATACTTAGAATATTTTTAAAGTATGTTCAAAAGCACACTGTAATTTTCAACAAAATTGTTGAAAAACATTTTTTTTTTCAATATGTGATTATGTAAATTGACATTATTCAAATCATAAATTCCATTTTATTAGTGCCCACATAAACCAATGACATTGCATTGGTAATGATGCTTCCAACTATAGTGACCACGGGTATGGATTCATGCGTGTTGACCATACATACATATATTTGATGGGTATATGTACAAATAATTTGGAGCATATTTTTTGTCCTCTAACTCAAATTTCATTTATGTTTTTTAGATTAAGTTTGATTAGGTTGTTATTTATGTATCGATTAGTGTGTCAAGCAATTTATTTTTTAGGTGGAAGTTGGCAATATAATTTGACAACAATTTTTTTAATGTTTTGGACCCATTAAGATTAGATTTTCCTTTATGTATTCACTAATCTATTAAAATTAGATTATTTTTGGGTGGAAATTAGAAAATATACCTTATCATAAAATTAAGAGGATGGTAAAAACAAACCCTACAAATATCTCTAATGAAGAATTATAAAGATAAATAAAAAATTTATACACTTAATATAGGTCAATCGAATAAGATGCATCCACGAGTTTTAGTAGTCATAAAATTATAATAAATGTAACAAAGTTCTATGCAATAGAGATTACAAAAAATGGAGCATTGAAAAGGGGCTTGGGTGGATCAAGCAAACATAGATATTCCATTGAATGACCAACAAAAAATTTACTCAACATTCAAAGAGAAATCCAAAAATTAAGGGAGGGGGAATGCCACTTCTGAGAAGGGTTATGGATATGCGGCAATTAATGGATCATGTGATTTTTTAAAATAAAATAGGGAAAAGGAAAAAGAAACCTTCAATGATTGGAATAAATTGAAATGGAAAAGGAGAGAGGTATGCTTTCCTAACTAGGATTATGAGTTTAATGAAAAATCTACTCTAGAAGGGGTTTCATATAAGTGGGGTAGAAATCGGGATAAAATAAAGAATGGGGGATCTAGAAGATGACAACTTCAAAAACCCTCTGATTTGTAAAACCCTTATGAGGATCTATCTAGGGAACACATACCTCGTATTCAAATAGATCAAAGTAAAGATTGGCAAGAAAATGATTTCTTGGAAAATAAACTTCCAAGTGCTTCTATAGATTTTCGAGATCTACCATTAAAAGAGAAAATAAAAGAATTGAAAACCAAAGTGATGATAGGAAAATGTTAGAATATTAGGCCTCCAAGATATGTCAAGTGATTGAATGGGTCAATAAATTTGGGGATCGGTAGAAGAAATAAATTTCTTAGTGAAAGGATTTTTCATAGTGACATTCATAGATGAAGAATAAATAAAAAATCTAAATGTAAATACATGGTTCTTGAATGGATTTGGTCTCTATTTACAACCATGGAAACCTAATTTTGATCCTCTCTTTGAACAAATTAGCCTTGTTCTAGTCGAGATTAGACTATTGAACCTACCAATGGAACATTAGGATCAAAGAATACTCTAGGATCCTTCATAGATCAAGATAAAATTTGGGTAAAGGATGGTTTGGGTGCTTTTATCAAGATTATTGTATTAATTGAAACAAATAAATCTTTCATGATCTCTAAACTTAATATTCAAGTATAGGGTTTGAAACCAATCAATTCATGTGGAAATCCTAGATCTAATTTATTTCAAATGTAAGTCATATGGTCATCTAAACAAGACATGTAACTTTTCCAATAAATTGAAACAAGTTATGATGGTGAATATATAGAAAGCCTAATGAAAACCTCTCACAAAATATGTGGAAACACAAATTGTTCAGTTTGGTCAAGATAAGAACAAAGAGGATATGATTCAACACTTGAACTCAGAAAAGCCCCTTGATATCTCTTTCAATCTCCAAAACAACTATGACAAAATAAGAGAAAATATGATGTCACCACATGGCAAGGAGGAGGATATTTTGGAAAAAAGGATTTTGGAGAGAATATAAAAAATTAAATGATGTGTTGGTTAAGCCATTCAAAGAGATCAATGATATGTTACTCTCCTCATCATTGCGAAAGTTGAAAATGGTCTTAGAGGATCATAAGAAGCTTACAGAGGATATGTCCAATTTTAATAATTCCACAACAATTCAATTTAGGTTAGATAAGATAATAGACAACAAGTTAACGAGTTTTTAATCTAAAGGGAATCAAATGAATATGACTTGAACAAATTGACAACATGATTTTTACATAAATTTGGAAACGATCTTAATAAAGAGGTAATTGAAGAGATTATTTTAGATGATTTAGACATAGATTAAAGAGGTAAACTAAAAGTTTCTCAAATTGAAGCCTTTTTTTTTTTAAGTCTCAACAATATAAACCAAAGGGGAGAAAATCAAAGTCCATGAAAACCCAATAGAAGGTGGATGTCAACCTCCAATCAACACTTGATAAAAATCTAAGATCTACTTCAAGGAAAGTTGATTACTCTCCTCAAGTACAATGAAGATCTTTTCATAGAATTTAAGGGCTTAAATGCCCCTAACAAGAAATTCTTAATAAAGTGTCATCTAAATTTAAGTAATGTTGATGTCCTCTTTCAGGAAACCAAATTAAATTCAAACAATGCTAAGAATATTTTTTATAAATGGTATAGCTAGATATATAATTTTGTTGAGTCTTAAGGTATTGTGAGTGGTCTAGTGATTCTTTGGCCCCCTAATACAATGAAATTTAAAACTATAACTATTGGAAGTAACTAGTTGTTT
>VDFB02282906.1:0-15209 GCA_007258455.2 Sequoia sempervirens | reverse complement strand
TGGTGTGCATTTTGAAAACTGTGTTTTCAGGTTTCAATTTTCAATCACTTAATAGCGTGACACAGTTTAAATGATATAGTTTAAGTTTTGCATATTTAGGTAGTTCATTTGAAATCACACTCATTTCTTGAGTAGGATCCATCTATTAGTGTGATAGAAACTACGCCACCTAAACAAGTTGAAACTTAAATATGTTGTTTACACTGAAATTAAAAATTCTATATTACCAGGAAATGAGAACTTGGAGAAGCTAGCACTTGTTGGGTTGTCCGCAAATACAGTGGTCTATCTAAGAACCAAATACAGCATGAAGATTGTTGCAATTGTAAATATTCTCAATATCTTTAGTGGTACAACAAATTTGGCAACCCTGGGAGGAGCCTTTCTTGCAGATTCCTACACCGGCCGATTTCTAGCAATGCTCATTGGATCTTTTTCATATTTACTTGTAAGTATGCTTCTGAGGGCCCCTGTTTTCAAAGAATTGAAAACAAAATCAAAACTTTCAATTATAATTTGGTTTCTTGGCTTTGGGTTGCCACAATTTGTATTTTGATTAATGTGCAGGGAACGAGTGTTTGGACTAGCACGGCTCTAGTCCCCGCACTACGACCACCACACTGTAGTGATGCGCAAGCAAAGGTGAGAGAATGCAAAAGTCCTTCGAAAGTACAGATGTTTGTTCTTTGTGATGGCGATGGTTTTCATGTGCATTGGGTCAGCTGGAAGAAGACCCTGTGCTGCACCATTCGGGGCAGATCACTTTTATCAAGGGGGGACAAAAGCACTCCAACAAAAGAAAAGCCTGCAGAGTTTCTTTAATTGGTATTTCTTTGCAAACAGTGTGATCCTTCTAGTGGGCAGTACTCTTATTGTTTACCTTCAGACCAATGTGAGCTGGGGCTTGGGATTTGGTGTGTGTACTATTCTAATGGTGTTTGCTGTAATTGGCTTCCTTGCTGGAGAACCCATTTTCTATCGTGCAAAACCAGAGGGCAGCCCTTTCATAGGTATTGCACAAGTCATTGTGGCGTCCATCAAGAAGAGGAACTTATCTCTGCCCTCGGATCCGACACTACTTTATTACGACCAAACTAGACCCAAGGTCTTTATTACACCCAGATTCAGGTATCTACTATTCATTGCCATTTTATTAACAAAAGATTTATTTTTATGTCTTTTAAAAAGTGGCAGAAAATATTTTATTAAAATTAAGAAAAATATATCGAAAAGCCATTTTTTCTTGATTACTTCGCTTCATCACTAACATTTCTTATTCTATTAAAATTATTTTTATCCCAACTCAAATTATATGCTATCTCTTGTTACTAAAAATGCAATGAATAAGTTTTGTTTCATAGTTTAATAGATAAAAATGATATTTCTCATCATTATTTAAAAGTTATAACAATGGCCTTACATTTTGGATTAAGGGATATCATTTAAAAATTCTAAGGTTTTTGTTATAATAGTTGATTGTATTTAAAGTTACAACAATGGCTATGTTTTAGATAAAGAAACATCATCTAAAATTTTCAAAACTTTCTATTATAATAGTTGGTTGATTACAAATGACTATGTTTGGAAGGACAAAAGTTTTCCGATGGGTGGGGTGTTATTTTCAAAGATTGATTCTCTATATTAGAGATCAATTCTTGATTTACCATTCCCACCCACCCGACTCTATAGGTGGGTCGGGGGGAATTATAGGTTTCCCTAAGGATTATGTTAAGAGATTGATTCTTTAGATGTTGAGATCAATTCTCCTACTTTAAAGATCGATATTGTTTGTGAGTAAGCTATTTTCAGGTAGGAGGATCGTAAGGTTACCAAGGGGCTAAAGTTTGAAGAATCGATCTCTACTTTAGGGCCTCTCACCCACCCTCAAGAATCAATTCAAGTTGAGACATGTAACGAATAGAATGCGAGAAAAATCTAGATTAGTTGGTTGCCCCTACAATCACAAAGTTGTAGGATTGAGGTTCTGATCCCCTATGATCTTATAATTGACATACTCGAGAATCAATTTAGATGGACATGTTACATATAAAATATTCCACCTTACCATGATATTGAGATTGATTATCCATTATCAGTAAACCCTGCCACTTACTGTTACCCCACTCTCCTTTTTATTGATTAAATAATCCAAACAAATAAATAGAAACGAATTAAATAATAAACAATATAACTATAAAAATATATATTTTAAATATAATTAAATATATTACTATTAATAATAACTCCTTACTATTTTAATTTTTACTAATTCATTACTATGATGTGCTTGTGTTTCTTGTTTCGACTAATTATAATACTATTTATTACTTATTAATTTCATTAAAATAAATATTTTTAAATATAGAATAGTAAACGTTTCTGAATTTAACTACGTATACTATTTTGAATCCACTTTAATATTTTAAAAAAATGTTAATAAACATTCAGTCTTTCAACGTATTTGACTTGCGAGAAACGAAAACAATTAAACATTCTGCTATATATTTCTTTCATCTTATTTATCTACAGAACAGAAGAGGGATTTCAATCACTTCACTCGCCTTCCTGTCATATTTCTCAATTTGAAAACCAGGTTCCTGGACAAGGCCGCCATACCGACAGAAGGAGACATGCAAGCAGACGGTTCCGTTGCTCGAGGGTAGCGCCTCTGTCCCATGCACAGAATAGAGGACATGAAAATCCTCATCGCAATTCCTACTCATGTTCTCCTGTAAAATTGGAAATGGAATTGTCTCAGGACAGTCATTTGCGGTTCTCCAGGCCCTCCCAATGAACCGACGTCTAGGTTCCACCAGCATCAAAATACCCACCGCTTCCATCGATATTGTCTCAACCTTGGTAGCGATCGCATGGATTCCACTCTACGACAGAGTATTGGTACCACTTACCAGGCGGATCACAAAACAAGTAGGGGGAATTACGCCGCTTCAAAGAATGGGCATCGGCTACGCTGTGTCATCGCTCTCCTTAGTGGTAGCCGGTTTTGTTGAAGTGAAGAGGCGGAATGCGGCCAAAAACCACGGGCTCACTGACGATCCCTCCGCCATAGTTCCAATTTCCGTGTTTTGGCTTGTCCCTCAGTTTTGTTTGCAGGGTCTGTGCAATTGCTTTTACTCGGTGGGCCAATTAGATTTTTTCTATACCGAGTTTCCACCGAACTTGCGTAGCACGGCTATAGGGCTCTCCGCCATTATGTTTGCAGTGGCGGACTATTTAAACGTCATTATGGTCACGCTCATTCACAGGATGACGGGTGGTAATGGCAAGCCGAATTGGCTTGACAATAACAACAACCGTGGCGGACTCGATTATTTCAACTGGCTCTTAATGGTGATTGACAGTGTCAACATGTTATATTTCATGTTGCTTGCATACTTTTATAAGTATCGAGAAAAGCCTGTGTCAGTTGGCAGTCAAACGTCTGACGTGTCTGACAGTCAAGAGATAGAGCCTAATCAAATAGATGTATAATAAGCAAAGGAAAGGAAAGGTTCTTTTATATTCCATGATAACATGGTGATCTATTTTTGGGTCTATAGATGGCTTTAAGTATATGACTATCTTGCACTCCACTACCTATACTCTCAATATGTAGGAGGCACATAATTCTGTACTCCTTGTATGTATGGGGCACGTACTCATGGTGATCTATTTTTGGGTCCTACAATGGCTTAAAGTATATGGGACTATCTTGCACTCCACTACCCCATACTCTCAATATGTAGGAGGCACATAATTTCGTACTCCTTGTATGTAGTAGGCACTGAACTCATCCTTCACAATACGAAGCATACATGCAATCTATTTTTTGGTCTAGAGATGGTTTTAAGTATATGGGACTACCTCGTGCTCCCAATATGTAAGAGGCACATAACTCAATACTCCCTTATGTAGGAGGCACCTAACTCATTCTTCACAATACAAGGTGTACATACCCTACCCCTTACGAGATTTGAACTTGTGACCTCTCTTTCAAGAGTATAAGTTCTCCACCATTAGACCAACTTACTATAATCTACCTCTCTTTTTGTATTATAACAAATATCTAATTGTTTGAATAGTGAAGATAAGAGATCACATCTAAGGGGTTGTATCTTAGTTGGTAACAATGAGGTGTAGTTAGGTTTCATTTTTTTAAAGTAACTTTAATAAGATGTATGCTAAATTAATTTTGTTATAGTGAGTTTAAGGGTAGAGATATTGATATCTATATTAAAATATAAAATAGAATTTTATAATTTATTAATAAAAAAATATCATAAAATTTTAAAAGTTATTAGATTATTATATTTTAGAAAATTAGAATATTAAAATTGTTAAGACATATTAGTTATTTATTTGGATATCTAAAATATGATCTACACTATCAAAATTAAATATATTATTTCTTTAATTTAATCTTATTATTTAAATAATTGTTTAACTATTACCTCGTAATATTTTAATTGCTTTGACATTTATTTATTTATATATTCAACTCATTAGTTTTTCTAAAATAATATTTTATATAGCATATATTAAAACTTTGATATTCTTATATATGCTTAAATTTAACCAAGTTGCTTAAATGATACAAATATTTACACAACTTGACATCATACACTTCTTATGAATATATCCTTCAAGCTAACTTCTATTAATTTTGTATGCAATTTTAAACTATCCTCATGTAATGGTCTGAACTTATAGGTTATTTCAAGGTCTCTAAGTTCTCAACCTTCTACCTATACACAATGAACAAGACTATTTAAAAAAATATTTTTTATGTTATTTTATAATAGTAAATAACAATGCTAACTAGCCTTATCCAAAATGTGCTCTAACTTATCAAACAATGTTATCAATACTAAACTAAGCATTGTGAATTAAAATTATAAATTAATTAACTATTAAAAATGTAGAAATTGAAAACAAGTACAAAAAATAGAATCAAGAAATGATAAAGAACCTATAGAGTAAGCTTGGAAGATCTTGAGTTAGAACACCAACTCATTGCATTATCATCCAATATATGCACTATATCTAAATATAGTTCAAAATAGAAACTCCTCTCTAAGAATTTGATTTGATCTACACACAAAAAGGGAAAGAAATAAAGAGTAGATTTTTGGGTGTAATAGGAAATGTATTGCAATAAATAAGTCAACTAAAATTAAATACTTTAAGAAAACAATTGAATGTAGAACAAGGAATATAAGAAAACAAAAACTTTGTGTATTTGTGAAACTCTAAATGTATGGTTTGAGATGGAAGGAGAGGTTGGGATTTCTTGGGATCCTACATTTAAATCAAGCCACTATTTTAGTCTTTTGACCTCTATACATATTTAATAAAAAAGATAGAGATTGGAGATATTATGTTCTATGTCTAAGAATGGTATGCCCCTACCCATATAGTGCATATAGTGTTATGAGTAGTGGGCTTGTGGCTACATTAACTCTTAATTAATTCATATTATCATTATTATATTCTTATTTAGTTACTTAGATCAGCCTAAGGATTATAAAGGGCTATGTAGCTCGATCTAGGTGATATCCTAGACATTACTATTATATATAGAGGAGGTATAGATAGGTAATTATCATCATGTTGAGTAATGAGTTCTTATTGAAGAATATTGGAGGTATCCCCCTCAAAGTGGCATATTAATATCAAGTATTTATAAAATATTTCCTATTATATTGTTCTATTGTGCATGTAATTTCAAAACATAGAATAAAGGAAAAAATTTAAAATAGATAAATATCCCAATGTGCATATGATTGAATAATATGTAGTGATGAAAAAAAAAAGATTTTGCTAACAACAAGAGGGAATTGAATAAAAAATAGAAATAATGATAGAAACAATGAGAACTAATGGAATTGTTCACCAATGTGAAAATGTGGTGAACATTACCTTACTAAAAAGAAGGATTGATGGGGAAGAAGTTGTATCAAAATTTGTTAACCAAAGGATATCAAAAGTGCTTTACATGAAATTTTTCACAAGAGATATTGTAGATGATCAAGCATTCAAAATTTCCACAATGATTCCTTCACACAACATGAAAAATTAGAATTGAATAAGTAACTAGTAGAGTATGCAAAATAATATTTTTCAAAAGACAACCTTTGTGAGGGAAAGAGAGGAAGATCAAGGGTTAGATTCAAGAATAAATATTTGTTCACAATCAATGACCACTATAGTATGCAAGAGTAGGTAGTTAGGTAGGAAGTAAATTCCTTAAATTTTTAGAAATTATCGGATGCTAGAACACCACATGGGGATCTATGCATCATGTTTGTGTTCTAGAGAAAATATTAAAAATTAGAAAACTATTGAAGGAGAAGGTTGGGGCTAATAACTTGGTGCACTCTAAAACATGTTAAGAGATTGGAAACCAAAGTTAGTACCAAATTTATCCTAAATTGGGTAGGCCTATGCAACCAAGTGATAAAAGTTGCACTAAATTTTTGAAAATAAAGTATAGAAAATATTAGCTAATGTGAGGATAGAAGAAAGATATATAATAATGTTGATTTAAAGGACACATAGCCCTAGTTGAGAATATACAAAATTATAGTGTTATAAATCAAAATCCTAAAAAAAAATGTAATTCCAGCACAAAAAACTATAAAGGAAAGGTTATATACTGAGAATAATGGAGCAAAATAAATGCTTGGATAAAAAGAAATAGTTAATGCCACTAAGAGAAATGAATAAAATTCGTTCTAGAATAAATGAATATAGTTGATATGAGAAGAAAGTCAATATTCAATATAAAGTGAAACAACATGAATGAAGGTTTATCTTAGTTTGTCTCTATGTCCATAAAAATAATTGAGAAAATGAATAATTTTTACTAGTGTGCTCTATTCCGAGGTGATTCAAAATTTTGAGATCACTTGGACTAACATAATCTATTTCTAGGTGATCTAAATATATAATAGATAATGAAAAATTCATTAATTTTTTTTTTTAAAGGGGTAAAAATTTATTGATTCAAAGAAACATTACATAGCCAAATTCTAACCACCAAAAATGACCAACCAACCCACAACAAAATTACCCAAAGGAACCCAACAAAGGACCTAATTACATATGAAAGTTTTCCATGATCATCTTTTTTAGGGACAACAAGAGCTCTAAGGATAAAGGTCCCTAGTCATCAATAGTTCAACTCTCCACATGCTCAGAGGCCCACTTCGCTAGAAGATCAGCCACCCTATTCCATTCCCTAGGAATATGGAAAAAGGAAACAAACTCCAAATAATTTCATAAATTCACAATTTGTTGGATCGCCACAGCTAATTTCAAGTTAACAGCATCAAATCTCTACTCATTAAGCATATCAACAAAAATCTGTGAATCTGATTCATAAATAATCCTCTTCTAGCCCAAAGAACAACCTCTTTCAACAGCATGCAAATAGCAAGAGCCTCCATAAGATTATTAGAATGATGACCCTTGTAAATAGAAAATAAAAACACCACACCACCATTACTATCTTTGCCAATACCACCAATCCTACAATCTCTATGATTCCCCCTCGAAGATCCATTAGTATTGATCTTCATAATCCCTTGTGGGGGAGGACGCCCCTAACCCTCACGATGAACCTTCTTTTTGACCTAACGAGGGCCATTACTAGCAGAGAAATTTGACCTGCTACCCTCCAAGTGTAGATTCCTCACAAAGGAAATATCACCTAGTTCCATAGCAACCAGAAGATCACATTTAGCTAGAATAGTCTCCTAAATCTTGTTGAAGATCTTCCTCCATAGGAGCTCCTCTTCCTGCTTCACTTCTTGAAAAGTCCTTTTATTTCTCTCAAGACAAATATGCCAAATAATAAAGGTAGGGCCAATAATCCAAGCAATCTAAAGAAAGGTTGTCTTAGCATGAGTCTCCCCAAGCTCTCCCAGAACTCTATCAAAGAAGAAGCATGAACATAGAGGTGGCCCCAAACCCTCCACCAAAAGTATCAAATACTCCTAGCATAAGGGAACTAAAAGAAAAGGTGAGAAGTATCCTCCTCACAATTATTGCACAAAACATGGATGGAAGGGCCCTAAAAACCTCTTTCCTATAAATTTTTCGAAGTAAGACATCTATTTTGAACCACCAACCATCTAGGAGGCCACTCCTAGGCGTCCTTCCAATTCCACACCTCCACTTGACCTAGGGCTTGAAGAGTTTTAAAGTCTTCCACCTTGTAAAACTAGCTTCCATCAAGCTATCACAGAGAGATTGCAAATGAGGAAACATAGAAATAATAGGGAGATAACCATCCCAAGAATCATAGCGAAAGAGGGCATCTTGGCCCTTATTGCAGATCCAAAATAAACCCCCTTTGATCAACTTAGCTCCTTTTTCTAGAGTATCCCAAGTCATAGACCCTTTCCCTAGAGATAATATTAAAAAACATCAGAAGAATTCACCCCACCAAGGTACCTATAATTGAGAATTTAGCCCAGACCTGATCCTGACAAGTGCACCAGAGCCAATACAACTTAGCAACTAAACCCTATCCCATGAAACTAATAGACTTAAGACCAAGACCACCCTCATTTTTTGGCCTGCAAAAAGATTCCCACTTCACTAAACTCCACTTCAAATTAAGAAGATTGCATGCCCAAAGAAACTAACAAGTGAGGGAATCAAACTTCCTAACAAATCTGATAGGAGCAACTTGCAAGTATGAATGAGATATGCCTAAGATGTAATGTAATAATACACTAAACTGGTGAAATATATTGATTATTAATGAAAAACTTAAGAAATGCAAGTTGTTTGAAAACATAGTGATGTACATGCAAAATGACCTAAGAATACAAGTAAATAATAACATAAATGAAAGAGATTGGTGAGGTGCACCTGGATACTAGAATGTGATGTAGAGAGGCTTTGGAATCCTATAGAATTTATTGTTGAAGCT
Source organism: Sequoia sempervirens (assembly GCA_007258455.2). Lineage (NCBI taxonomy): Eukaryota > Viridiplantae > Streptophyta > Pinopsida > Cupressales > Cupressaceae > Sequoia > Sequoia sempervirens. The sequence continues at coordinate 6,268 of VDFB02282906.1, read as the reverse complement.
AACTAGGATACTTATGCCAAGCTGGGTGACTTAATCCTATTTTGGGGAGATTCTACCTGAACAAGTTTCAGCCAAATGGGTATCTAGAAATGCAGAAATCACTAACAATGGGACTAATTCACCATAGATGTTGACTTAGTCCACCTTTCAATCTCAAGAAATTCAAGTCAAGAATCTATAGCCTTCAGTTTGTATTTCTCTTCTTGACAGGTGTTTGGTTCTGATTCTGCATAAATTAGGTTGAAAAGGATCTCCAAGTTTCACTTAGGGATTTTGTTGACTTGAATGACTTTTATGGAATGATGACACCTTTTAACACCTTTCTCTTTGAAAAATTTGCATACAATACCTACAAAACACACATGTAAAGAGGGGAAAAAGGATTAAGGGTTAGAGAATAGAGGTTTGCTTGGTCAAACCCCAATTTGGTAATCAAACCCTTGAAAATGAAATGAAATAGAATAAGAATGATGAATGAAAAACATCCAATGCTACAACACACCAAACCCTTGATGTAGAAATGTGAAGATATGCAAGTAGATGCTGCAATGAAGACTTGATAATGCCTACAATGTTTGAGAATGATTAAGTGAATGCATTAAGGAAATTAGGAGATTAGAAGATGAAAAATGAGGGGAAAACCCTTTATTTATACTTGATTTTATAAAATTTCCTGAAAATAACACATCATAGGCCGACCTTAAGGTTAGGAGAATAATATCCCACTACAAATTTAAAATAATTTTGATTTTTGTGTCTAGTGGGGCTAAGTCACCCTAGGTGGTGACTTGGTACCACCAGGGAAATTTTAGTGGGTGTCAGGAATTAAAGTGTATTTAATGATGTTTAACGGGATTATTCTCCAAAACACACTTAAGTAGGGCCGAAAAGTGCATTAAGGGGTCAGTTAAACATAAGAAAGGGTCAAATTATTGATGTCAAGCCTAGAAAAATGTGAAAGTTTGTTACAACTCTTTACAACACTTTGAAATAAGACTTGGTAAGTGATAAAAAGTAGTTATTTAGGTGAGTTATAATGAAAATCTCCTAGAAAAGTGTGAAAGTAGGTTACAATGGGTATGTGCAGAATCATCATGGAAAAAATAGGCCCTTATGTGGTGAAAAATTCAGAAAAATTAGAGTTAGGCAACTTGACGTAAAAATTTGAATAAGTTATCTATATTATTTCAAAAAATAATATGTAAGAATAGAATTTGTAGCAAATTGAATGGTTTCTAAAATACTAGGTTTATTTTTATTTTTAAAATCTATTTCAGAAAATTTCAAATTTTATTGCAAGATACTTAAATTTCGAAAATAAGAAGCAGGTGTGCCGTCTAACCACCCTAACCACAATAAAATGATAATATTTTTTTCTAAGATTTTATATATATAGAGGACTCCATATCCCAATGTGATGCATATTATTTTGTAATTTTTTTCCAAGTAATAATTAATTATGATTTTTTTATTACAAATTTTAAAAAATATAAAAAACTCGTATGTCTGACCACCTTAACATGGTCAAAACTTCATGAAATTCAATTTTTTATTTTTTAATCCCATAGTATGCTTAAGCATAGAATGTGACACATGTTTTAGATTCAAAAAATGCGGATGCCATTTGAAAGTTATAGATGTTTTTCAATCAACCCTAATCGTGACTTTAGTTGTAATTCAAAATAGAAAATAAATAATAATTATTTATTAAATTCAAAGTAAATCATACCTTATATTGGTGGAAAGGTGAGAATCTCTTTTAAAACCCTTTGTTCGGCTAATTTTGGGTAAAAAAGTTGTCAATCACATGCCCTGCCACATACCCATCATATCAGCCACTTTTTTGCCCATCATGATCCTACACATACCCCAACATTTCACAACACTCCTTCTTTACAAGACATCATAGAATTTTATTGATTCTCAAGGATCCAAGACCTAATGTGAATGTGTTGACCACATTACAACATTAAATCAAGGAAAAATCAAGCCAAAATCACTAAGAGGGCCTATACATGAGAAAAAGTAGAAGGGTTATTTTTGTGTGTCCACATTTAGCCCCCACTTTAGTGAGAAGATGAACCTCCTTCAAAATAACACTAAAGTATCCAAACATGCAGTCAAGAGGGGTTTCAATGAACTAATGCTAGCAAGATGAGGCAACAACAATCAAGAGGGATGATCAATCCCCCAAGATGAAGATCCCATGGCAAACTAAACATGAGCACAAAGAAACACACATGAGAATGATGAAAATGAAGAGGGAGAGAAGGAGGGGGAAAAGAGAATCAAATCAAGTTTTCATCATTTTTCCATCCCATTGTGGATCAGATCTAGGTTGTTTATATGGAAAATGCATACTCACTCTGAGGCCACAGAACTCATGGTTGTTCACTGGGTGAGAAGGTCTAAAAGGTGACAAACATACACTCATGGATGGTATGCACTCACACACACATAGGTGGCTATGGGGAAAGTCATGCCTTGGAATGGCTTCCCACTCAACCATACCAAATTTGTTCTCCGGATAACTTTGATAAGGCACCATAAAATAAAATGACTTTTGAGCTTCAATGACAAGCAAAATCTCATATGCTTGAGCTCATGTAACTCGGCCGTAGAACCCTAAAGGACACAACACAATAATTACGTGGATAATTTTTTTAAAATAAACATAACATACATGTAATACACATTAAGTCATAACATGAATTTCATTTAAATAGATTCATTAACACATACATCCCTTGGGGTACACGAAGAGTCATTACGCGACCTAGATCCATACAACATCAATAAAGAATAAAATCCAAAGATATAAAGTAAACAATAACAAATATAACACATACATGAAAAATTCATTGATAAGAAGTCATCTGCACATAAATACAACATATGCATGATTAACATAACACATTGAATAACAACTGTCATAGCCAATATCCACACCAAGTTTAACATTCATTACAGTACAATGTTTAAGAAGTACATTGATACAAAAGTGTTCCAAATATGAGTGAAACCATCACCAGATAGCATGATACAAATGAATAGATGAATACAAAGTATCAGAACTGGCTCCAAGACAAATACAACTCTGGAGTCACTGCAACAGCACCAATCCGCACCTCTTGATCCTCGACTAGGGACCCAATGTGGTGCTTAGCACGTTCCACCTGACCATGTGAGTCCAAAAACCCACCCCCCGTGCTAGGAGCTAACAAGAAGGAGACCTCAACCAAGAACATCCAATAGGGAACCACTAGACTCAACGTCATACGAAAGTATCATAACACTCAGGAATTACAATGACACAATCCAACCACATCCAAGAGTCATAAATCTCATCACATGAATCAAAGCAATAACCAGTAAACAAATAACCAAAGGATGATCATGAAACACTTCCTAAAACATAATACAATTCCAATAACATCATATAATAGTACCATAAGAGTACAAGGTCAAAACCCAAACATCAACAAGATTTATACAAGACCAAAGAATACACTAAAGATCAAATAGGGTAAAACCATAAATCAATTCAAAACAACTATGTTTCATCAGTTCAAGACAAAGAACCACTTCCAAAGGATTTCCAAAGAAGCAACATAATAAGGAGTGTTAGAGGAGAGTGTCATCACATGGCTTAACATGGATTCTCCAGACTACCACTATCGCAAGGTGCCGCCTCCGTCTACTGACGAATTATCTAGACAACTCGAGTGCTAGGAGCCGCCTCCATCTATGGTTATCTAGACTACCTATCTCAAGGTGCTGCTCCATAGGGTTGCTCATGCAGATCCGTTACCCTTCACGAAGAAAAGGCAACGAACATGCCAACCACGGCCTTCTCAATCCCCTTTAGTCTGTGGTAGCACTAAAAGGTGGATGAGGCATCAATTATCTTTTTAATGTGATTCTACCCACCCCCTAATTAATTATTTAAATTATCACTTTTTTTAATTTTTACTCTAACAAGGGCAATCCTGGCGCCCCTTTGTGCGCCGACCACCCACTTAGAGCCACTCTCACTCTAGACACTCAAAACATAAAAACCAAATCCAAGGGTTGTACAACATAACAAGTACATTAGATCACAATAGAGAAGCATGCAAGGCATTACCCATCTTGCCATAAATACATAATCAAAATCTCAACGATTCATGTACAACCCTTTTAAATTCCAAAAAAATCAAGGCACTTGCCACATCAAGGCACATAGAGAGAGAACATTGACCAACCATAAAAACAAGCCTCTGGAAGATTCTCAAAAAGTTTACACTAGGGTTTCCCCGTGAAAATCTGACAACAATAAAAGCAAAACCTTGAAGAACTATTTTCAATTCAATTATGATGAGAGAATAAGATCAACAACTCCCTTAAACAACATCAACAACTTCGATACGAACAAAATCAGAATTCCAAGGGAAACCTCTATTTTCTCCTCTCGGAATACCCATAACTCAAAGAACTTCTCAATTTGACAAAGAACTCTCAATTTGACTCCTTAACAACTCAAGCAGAACCATCAATCACGACAAAGATAACATTAACCGATTTACCACTTAGGGTAAAGAACCAAAAGAAAACATATGGGTTCCCAATGAATAGCAACATACATTAATTGAGAGAAAATCCCCAAACTCAAAATCATCTCACGAAAAGTCACATCGAAAGAATCCATAAAACCAAACATTCTAATAATATATCCATTCATTCAATAAGAAGTAACTTGAAACAATCTAAAAAGAACATTATTTTAAAGATCAATCATTTCCAATCATTTAAGGATATCACAATATTGCAAAGTGAAGATATAATCTGATGGTTATAAGCCATAAGACACTAATTCTCAAGCATACTCTTCCAAACACAAATTAAAACCATCATGAACAATAATACGGGTTCCCATTTTACACACATAATTCCATACAAGGAAACCATCAAACACATCAACCTTGAAGAACACTATCTTAAAACACTTACAATGAACAGGCCATCAAGACATCTCCATAAATATCCCATAAATAACACCCAACTTAAAACAATTAAATATCACTTAAACCAGTAATCAAAACACTTTGTTTAAAACACATTTACTCACACATTATAACCATAAAGACCTTCCTTTAATTTAAGCATTATTTCAACGTTCTTACCACTTATTTTAACATATCCACTTAATTTAATTAAGAGAGTATTTACTACAAATAATTATATTTAAAATAACTATATCATCTATAAGATAACCAACTCCATCAACTGTTTAATACGAATCCTAATTATAACTTTAAAATGTAATACTAAGATGACAATTCTATAAATTACAACTTTATTATAATACTAAGGTGACGATACTAATGAATTATTTCACATAGTAGTTTTGATAAATAATTATCATTCATAGAATCATTAGATAACAAAAAGGGTAATTAAAACCATTTAACATTTAATCAGAAATCACCTCTTAAACACAATAAATTATCTAAGAAGGCCAAAATATTCTTTTCTCATATGAATAATTTTCACATAATAACCACATAGAAAAATTTCATCTTATTTTTATTTATTTATAATTACCTCTGCTTCAAGCAACTTGATTCTTCTAATAACATAATCATATTCCATAATCATCTAATTTTACTTACGCAGAGCAAGCACATACAAAACTCTACTTTTCACTAATTTCTAATTTAACTATTCCACTTGGAACTAACCAAATTAAGAATAAACTAATCTACCAATGTTACACAATAAGTTCACATAGACAAAATGTATTCTTTCATTAAAACCCTATATATATGCATTAATATATTTTCTTTTAAACTTAATTTACTTTAATTCACTTATTTAACTAAATCTCTATAAAAATAAGTAATTATTTATTTCAAATTAAAGAGGAAGATATTTATTATTCCAAAGTTACCCAAATAAATACTAAATATTAACAATACAAGAATCTATGTGTCCCTCACATAATTAATACCCAATCTATATATAAATATTTATATACTTATACTTGAAAGAGAAATTATAAATCAGTCTTCTTGAAAGGTGGAACAATACCAAATTAGAGCTCGTTATTAATTTCTTTGTTTATTTATTTAAGAGGAAAAAGATAAAATGTTTAGATGACTGAGATACAAGACTAAGCTTTCGGTTAACTATACTCTTCACAACTTTCCAAACATTTATAATATCTAAATATGTTTGACCACATGTTATACCTTCACTTTCCTATGATTTAAATTCTATACTCTATTTT